>JAHWFP010181016.1:9928-20131 GCA_023313725.1 Lithobius niger | reverse complement strand
TCACTCTTATCTTCACACAGAAATAACACGTCAGAAATGAGAGATGAACAATGCTAGGTCAGTTCGGGACTGAATAAAAACTGAATTGTAGGGTGACACAATCATTGACAAGTCGACAATAGGCCTATTGCTATAAATAAATGCTCCACAGCATGTTATGTTAAGAATTGAAAATACCATTTTAAACAAAAACTTTACTGGTTATATTATTTTCCCCCCAAAACCAATAGAAAGGTGAAACAGCCAAAAAGACAAAAATATTCATCAATTAACCTTAACCCTAATTATAATTTTAACGTGCAACTATAATTTAAAATTTTACGTGGTAAGGTTTTCTGGTGGGCTGCTCCTAAGAAATTAAATATTTTTGTCCACTCCATTTAACTTTCCATTAACGGCAATTTGAAACACGTGAAATCTACTGCAGATTTGATTAACCTACTTAATGGATTTATGTTACTAGTTTTCGAACTAGTTTATGGAACTGACTAATGATTCTACTAGTCTGATCAGAAGCAATTAGAAATTAGAAGAGATAAAATATTTTGTATCAGATAATGCTTGCAGTAAACCTCTCACCAAATTACAGCTCATTATATATTAATATTATTATCAATATATTCGTATTATTTTTATTCCTAATAAAAACGGTCACATGAATTACTGTGACCGTTTTTATTAGGACTAAAAATAATACGAATGTTTTGATAATAATATTAATATTATATGATGGGTTAAAATAGTTCCTAACATTTTTCATCAGATTTGCCCATCGAGCTTACTTAGTGTAAAATTATTCTATTTTGCGTATTAATGTAGCAATGATATATATCAATCAACGTAAATACAGGGTTAAAAAATACGACTGACTGATTTGCTCAGGAGATATTTTCTTTGAGATGGGGAATAGGACTGTTAGGTACATCCAATCTGAGCTAATCTTGGTATGATTGAATTGTTTGAGTGGTCGGTTAGTTTCTTCACACAAGCCGAACCGATCTCAATTTTTACTTTCCGTTAATTTATATTCAAATTCCAACTTTTAGAATTTCAGGCCAAGAAAATAACAAATTAGCTCAGTTTATTATTCAAAAATCAAAACTGAGAAGTGGTTACGCTGGAAATATGTATAGTACAACAGATTGGCGATTCGGATTTGTTTCGTATAAAATTCCTTCATTTTTTCGGATCTCAATTTTATTAAACAGTTAGTCAGGTCGGTGTCAGTAAGCCTGAAAGTTAAGTGAGGGATACAGCCATAGAGGCAAGCTGAAACTGAAACTTAAAAAATTGACTAATGCTAATACTGCAGAAGTTGAGCAAATCTTGTGCATTGCTGCCTAAGGTAGTAATGGTCAAAATTTTCATTTGAATTAATACCGGGTGGGATTAACTTAGTGAATGTTTTGGTGTATTGATATCACTACTTTGAAGGACGGAGCCATTCACACGGTGGCCCTTTTACCATTTTGGTATTTATGTTATGTATAAACGTACTGGTGCCATTAAACAGGGTCTTATAATAAACAGCTACATAGTCATAAATGCTTTGCTGATTAATGCACTCAATATTAAACCTATCCCAAAACTTATAAAATCTTTGGAATGGACGCAACGCAAAATTAGTGAATTTCTCAATAGTTGTAAATCAAGTGTCAGAACAAACTTAAAAAAAAACTTACCGAGCTCTTTTAAAAATGTGCTCTTTTTAGAATGTATTTTAAGTACGTTTCTAATGGTAACAGATTTAACAAATCAAATATTTTGAAACACCATAAATTCAGGTGTTTATTGGCTACTTAAACTCAAAACTGGGTGAAACTAGGTGATATTCACTCAAACCTGGAGTAACCAGAAGAAATAAAAACAATTTTTTTCTCTTATATATGCATAATATTTGAAAAAAATGTATTTAATTGACAACATAATGCACTGATAAGTTAACCCCTTCCACTCCATGATATATTCTGGAGAGGGATTTTAATAAATATACATCGGATTAACACCATGTTTGGTCTCGTCTCAGGTTACTGGAGATTTTGGTCGGTATTTTGTTCAACTTGAAGTTTGCAGGGACGTCACAACTGCCATTATGTTCATGTCAGTTTTCTAGCCATACTCTCAGCATGGTTGAATTCTTAAGTCCTAAACTCTGCAGGCTGGAATCATGTGCTGACAAGCAAATCGTGGAACGACTTATGGCCAGGGGAAGGTTGGCCCAGGCGACTACGTGGTGATTGCCAATGGGTTTAGTGGCCAGATTATTTTTGCTTTTAATTTCTCACCCCGAACTGTACGAAGCAAGTTTCCAGGCTCTTGTCTTATTTCCCTCGCATTGAAAGAAAGGCTAGGTAGGCCTACTGCAATATAAAAAGTGTGGTAAGCTTGGAATAAGTCTTAAAAAATAATTCCAAATAATAAACCACATAATCTAATTTTTCACCAGTTTCAAATTTTGAAAAAGGCCTCTCGGCTCTTCCTGACCCTTATTAGGGCGCCACCCCCTTTTTGACCTCACAAACACGGCTGAGGAGCTATGCCCCACGCCTTGCCTTATGTACCCACACACACGCAAACGTACCAATAGGGCCAAACGCTTATCGCCACTGGGAACTGTTCCCAGGTCCCCACCACCGGGTTTAACTTTGCGTTGTTGCTTGTTCTCGGATTCTCACGTAGGATGTCACAATCATGTACGTTCGTCGTTGGATTTCTTCTTCTTCCATATACATACGTCTCTGGTATGGAAGGGGTTAATTACGAACGTTTTAAGAGCACTTAAGTTTAAAATCTGGCAAAACATTAACGTAAAACCTACAATGTCCTTTTAGTTAAGATAGTTATGGCTGTATTTCTACAAACATATCAAGCTTGACGGGTTTTAGAAACAGAAAACCTTCTTGATTTTTTGAACCCCCTCCCCTCACCTCTCCAACTCAAAACTTCAAAAAAAATATGTAAATGGCGAAGGCACTTATTTTAATTAAAATTGTATATGCTCAAACTGTAGCCTTTTAAACTTTCATTTTTGACAGATTCGTATAGCCTAGTGAAATTAAGTGAAAAAATGGTAGGTAACAAAAACTGCTTTAAAAAATGTGTAAAAATCCATGTAAAGAAATGATAACATGTTATTTGTATTAAGATCTATATAATAGTGCACTATTTTCTTCTCAAGCATTGTATAGTCTTCTAAGTAAACGTTCTAAGTTATGAACAAGATCGACTGAATGATTGCAATAAAAATTCTCCACTGAATAAGTTACATGAAATAGTGAAATTTTTATTTGCTCACAAGAGCAAATAAAAAGCAGGACTTGCAAGTTCTCTCCCAGTCGGCCTTGAAAAATAAAATGTTTAGTGACAATCTCTGCCACCAGGTTAAAAGTGAATTCGATTGCAGAGACAATGGGGGTGATTTTCGATATAAGCTAATTATAAGCAGAATTTGCTTTGTATGTATATTCATACAAGACAACGACGACCTTACAAAGTTATAGTTTAGACACTGATAATGTATGAGTGTATTAGTCTTACTGTGTAAGCGATGTTACTGAAAGTATAGTTGTAGGTATATAAATTAATTCATTTACGGGCATTGTTTGTATGTTACGCTTATGCCCTCTTAAAAATAACACATTTATTTTTTGCTGTAAATAGCCACAAGTAGCCTATATTTAGGCATCCTCATGTGCTGTTGTATAATCTCTACGTCAATACAGCTATTGTTGCCGGGATCTGCGACCCCCTGTATTGTTGCTGTTAACAGTGTGTAGATGGATTTCATTGTTGAACGTTATTGTTGCATTTTGATGTAGTTTATATCAAAACAAGTGCATCTCTTGATAATGGTGACAACAGCTTTAATGTTTCACCGATATTAAGTATTATAAACTAACGTATCACTCACATGCACAGCCTATATCTCAACATCTTTTAGTTGAAACTGGTTACTGACGCTCACCAGTTGGTTAAAATATCCTGAAAAGCTAAAATTTATCACTTCAAATAATTCTTGTCAGTTTTCATTTTGAACATCTGTCCCACTTGGTGGTGTTAAACTTTGCTTAAATTTAGACTGAAATAGACTTACTGCTCGCTTTTCGGCTCTCTGCCCATTTCACTGTGCTCTCGCTTGGCATTTGTTGTTGTGTGTTCCATCTTTCTTTGTAGTTTCGTTACTAACGAAATGAATTCGATGAATACTGGGAAAGTTCAGGATGGTCTGATGACACGTAGCCAACATAAAATTATTAAATTAAAATTTTAAAGTAAATACACTACAGTTATTGACTATGTTAAATTGGAGGGGGAAAGGGTAAGAGTTACAGCTATCTTTCCACTTTGGTTGGACCTGCCAGGGGCCTACAGAGAAGGAGGTTGGGACACAACTGGAAAAGGGATTTTAAAAAAATCCCAAATCTGCAGGATGACTTGTTGCCCACTTTTCGGCTGTCAGCCCTTTTCCAACAATGAAACGATGCCTAAACCGAATTCGAGTGCCAGAGCTACCAATAGTTTTTTTTCTATTGATGTCGCACACGTAGGCTATATTAACAGTAAACATTCTATAAACACTACAATTACATGAAATTAAATGCCTTCCATTGCAGGAAATATCGACGTACAAAGCCTGTTTTGTTGATGTTGTTAATGGGCTAACAGTTTTGTAGAGCTTCAGCTTTAGACGTGCTCCCAGCCATGGCGCCAGAAAGAGAGAGGGACAATAATGCTAGGTAAATCCCATCGGAAACTCTTTTACTCTTTTTCTTTTACTTGCCACAATCGCCATACAGCTCAACCGGCTTAGTGCAGCGATCTTCCAGCTCGAAGGCGAGGAAGCACGAGTCATGACCAGGGCCCTTCCTTCTCTTCCCGAAAATGCCAGAGGTGGCTGAGGCCGGACTCGAACCCGACACTTCTGGCACATGAGACGGTCATGCTAACCATCAGGCCACCTTGCCACAAGTTTTGTAGAGCAGCTTTTTCCTCTTCTGCTGACAAAGGGACAAACCGAACATTTAGACGTTTCCACTGTGTTGGCAAGACAAAGTGTTACTGCCGTTCTCTTATTTATTTTACTTTAAAGGACATTAGCCTTTCGCCGGCCATTCAAAAAAAAAGGGTTCATAGGTTTTAGCGAGCGTTTTGCTGGCTATTTGTACCATCGCTGAACAAATCCATCGGTATCAAATTCATTTTGCTAGCAACGAAACAACTACAAAGATAGACGGAATCCACAACAACAAATGCCAAGCGCGAGCACAGTGTAACGGGCAGAGAGCCGAAAAGCGGGTAGTAAGTCCATTTCAGTCTACATTATTGACGTCGAGCAAGCCTGGAAAAAAAATTGTTCAAGTGATAATTTAATAACTTACAGACTGGCTGTTGCAGACATAGGGCCTTAGGGCTTCGGGCAGATGACCAGGAGTGGTTAACGCTCGTTAAACCCTTTGAAACCCTTTTAATAACTTACTTTTAAAAGTAGCCAAATTCGAAACACCAACTACGTTGTTAGGAATGTCATTTCAAACTTCAAAAAATAATTAATTTAGATGAATGGACTCGTGTTAGAGACAGATTCCATCCTCTTATTTCGTACTAGCTCCCGAATAAAATATGAACTTGAAAATTTGGAATTAACTTATTGGTTCAAGTATTTCTTTCCGTTAGTGCCTTTTAAACCTATTTATTTTATAATGTTTATGTGAAGAGGCAATAGTCAAAAGAATATTTGAAAAATAATGTGACACCATAACCGAAGTGACCAACTTCACGAAAAACAGTCTTTTTACCTAGTTCGACAATAAGTATTCTTTCATGATGGCACCAACCCTCTAAAGACGTTTCACACATTAGAAAGGGAAGATCATGTTCAGCCTAGTAGCCTAAGAGATGATTACCAAAGAAACAGTAAAAATACTTGTCGGACCTTAAGCACAAAGACTAGCATATATACGGAAGTTGCTTAACTCCGGGGACACTAAGAGTAACATTGTGCCAAAACAGGACAACAAATAAAATTATACATTTGACATTAAACCTTTGTTGGCAACTTAGAATCAATTCAAATTGGGTTTAAAGCTATCAATAATTTATTGTGTCAAATTTTGGTTTTGATAATCGACAGTAATTGTCAATAGATGCCGGTCATATCCCCAAAAACCAAGGTCGACCCGTTCACCAAACATACCTCTGTCGCTTGGCAACGTCAAAAAATGTCGTTTCTCAGCGGCCATTATGTCTGCAGCGCCTCTTCCCCCCCCCCCTCCCCGATATCCGTAAGCCCTGCCGATAGTTTAGTAGCCTACATCTAAGAGTAAACAATTATATTGTAGGTTAATGCCATTAAGTGGCACAGATGGGCCTCTTAAAAGATGTTGTAGATTTGTAAATATAATTTGGTGAATAAATAGATAAATGCGGCCCATCCTCAGTTAAGTCTTTCAGCAAAGGCTAATGTATTTCCATTTCAAATGATAGATTGGGTACGTTGGTGGCTTGAAATTTTGTTAAGTCTGATCGGTTTTGTGCCTGTCCTATAGCTGGTAAGTGGCACCAGCTAAGGACGATCCTTTCACTCCACCTTTCTATCACTGTATTATAGTGTAGCAGCTGCCTTTCTGCCTTTCTGCCTTGTAGCAGAAAAAAGGCAAACAATGGGTGGAGTTGCTGATGTAAATCTTTCATGATACTTATTCCTTATACTTCACGTTGTGTGATGTAACGCACCTTTTCTGCTAACAATTCCAACATTTTAAATCATCAGTTATCACCTTGTCGCACACCTAACCCTACCCCCCCCCTCGCCTTCGCCCCAGGTCTGCACGTATGACTGTGCAGAAACTATTGCATCTGCCGTATTTCCTTGATCAAGTGCACGGGTGCTTATTATTTTCGTGCTGTTTGCTGTGTATAATAGCACACGTGATAAATTATCAATGTTATTACCATCAGGATAGCTTAAACCAGGATGGAACACTGCTTCATCCGATAAAGCGATAAACCAGCCTTGTAGCCAAAATGACGTCAACCTTTTCTCACAGATTTAACATTGTGTAAAACAACTCTCGTCCTGCATATAATAAGTAACGATTTATTACAGTACTAAACAACTGAGATAACTCTTGCCGACGGCAGTAACAATCAAAAAATAACTTTGTACAATATCAACATAAAGTGTACCACAAAGCAATACTAAATGAGACGATGAATAATGATTTTTCGTAATATTTGCTTGAAAGCACAGAATTTATAAAGTAAGTGGCTCCTTTTCTGCTTCTCACATTAACATAGTGGTTTGGGAGCATGTTCACTAGTTTGGAACTATGATGGGTACTTCTATTAATTACTTTTGTCATGATTGAAAGTCCGTTATATTAGCTTGTCCTTGGTGTTTCTATAGCTAGTCTGAAGCACTTGATGGATAGTTATGCATCAAGACAGCTTTAACATGTAATAAACCACGTTGCAATTTTTTAAAAAAAGGAGATTTTGGGGATAATCCTTCCATTTCTTGTAGATGATTTAAAAAAAAAAATTTTTGTAGTGTGTATACGAACTGAGTGCGGTTAGGCAAAGTATATCTCCAAGCAATAATGCCGTACGTTGAATGTGATTGAACAATAGCAAGGGTTTGTTCACAGAAGTCGACGGAGTTCATGAAACGTTGGAATCATTACTCTTAGTTTTCGCTCACAGAGTCCACATGTTTTTCATGACACATTCTGTTGTAATACAAACCTAAATATTTTCGGCCATCTGTCTGTTTAATTTCAAAGCAGAAACACGATTTAGTACTTAAACAAGTACCAGTTTTATAGTATTGAACTTTTTGGAACACTGTTCTTTCTGTTTCTCAGCAGGAAAGCAATAAACTACGTCTTTTCTGCGTTTGGTCTTGTATATTGTCTTAGTCCATTTTGTACGAGTTAGCAAGTCTGATTGTGTATCGTTTAAGGTTTCAGTAGCTGATTTGATAACGCAGACAAGTTCAGTAACATCAGCATACGAGTAAAAATCATACCTTTGAGATTCTGATCTGGAAGATCATTAAATTATTTAAATACACACATTAAATATAAAATTGGCCAAACACTGAGCATTGAGGAACACCACAAGAACCCATTTCTTTTAAGGACAAAATTTTTGTTTTTAACTTCCTGGATAATTTGTGAGCCAATCTAAGCTGACGTCGAAGTCCGCCTAGTGTTCTCATTTTTCCTTGAGCAACACACGTGAAACAGAATCGAAAGCTTCTTTTAAGTGAACCAACAGAATTTAAACATTTATGCAAGTCGGTTGTTACTTGAGTGACGAACGCATCTTGCGTGCTTTTTGTCAGCCTTAAACCAAATTGCATCGCTGTCAAGATGTTATTTATATTTAGAAAATCCCTTATTCTCTCTTTCATGCATTTTTTCAAATAACTTTGAGAAAACCATCAGTTTAGAAATCGTTCTGTCGTTTTTGGGCTCCGCTTCGTCTTCCTCTTTAAACATTGGAAAAACTATAGCACGCTTCATTTCTTTTGGAAAAAAATTCGAGTTGTCAAAGTTAAGGTTAAAATATGGGTTGGGGGCTGCAATGCAATGTGCTACTACGCATTTAGCTAAAGAAACACTTACTTAGTCGTACCCTGAGGCACTATCGGTGGGTAATGATTTAATATGGAAAATATCCTCCTGACATGTCACATACCAGGACTAAAAAAAAAAAATAGTTAGGGTTAGCATCAGGCATTACTTGTGGATTGCTTTGTTTGTTTTGATTTTATGAGCTAGTTCGTTTCCAACAAAACAGATATGCTAGTTTTGGATTTTGCTATTTTTAAGGGATTAGTTGAAGATTTTAATTTGACTTCATTCATTTACACGATTCTTACTTACAAGCTTGGTTAAGTTTCAAATGACAACATACTTACCACACATATTTTTAAATCGTACCCTGTGGTCTTTCGAGGCCAGCACCTAATCGAGGAAATGTAGTAACTGTCCGGGTGGTTAACTAACTGCCTTGGAGAATGCCCAATAAAGCAAACAACAATAGATAGAAAATAGTTATTTGGTACAGATAAATACTCATTGTGACGCACTTTTGGGTTAATTCTGTTCATTCATCCACTTAAGGTGAATGGAAGTGCTAGTTGTATATATAGTTCTTATTTGTTTTTTTTTTTTTTGGTTGGGAGGGGGTGGGAGTTTATTGACATACATCACACTGTATGAGGCTCATCAAGGCTGCAGGTCCGCCATACTACGAATTTGGAAGGAAGTTGGATCAAAACTATTGGACGAATGAGCTTCCCTATAGTTCGGCTACATCAGACTAGGAAAAGGACAAGGGGCCAAACAGGTTATTTGTGTGCCTGTTGTGGATGGTATTGTTAATTTGGCATAGTTGTCTTAACAATGTTGACATTGAGGGGAATTTCTGTTGAAGGATTTTTTTCATTAGGAATTAATTCTTGCATGGAAACCAGTAGTAACTCTTTGATCTATTTTTCGATTTTTTTTTTTTACCTGAGGATTTATTTTCCCGCAAAGATTCAATTCAAAGTCGTTAATTGGTTGCATGGTTAATTGTCATTTCGCCTTACATATACTTTCTACACAGCTAAATTGTTTTAAATATTTTGAGAGAATTCAGCTTTACTTGGACATTTTTTTTATTGTGTTTGTTTTTCCTGCAGTTTTGTTTACTGTTACGTATTATGTTACGTAATTTATTGTTCGCTAACATTTAAAAAAAATGTACTCAATGGAATTAGTACTTTCGTAAGTAAATGGTTACGAAAAAAAAATGAATGCCTTGTCTTTATCTTTTTGTGTTTCGATTTACACTGATGGACAAATGAATCCAATGCCGGATTAAGGGGGGTGCTTTGGGTGCTGAAGCACTGGGCCACAGGCTGAAAAAGAACCTCAAGGGTGCCTCACGGTCACGGAAAAAATAAAATAAGGTACTATTTTAAAGAACTTTTTTTTTACTTTTACTGTTATTACAAAAAAAAATTATTGTTCAAAAAAATAAAACTATTTTTTTATTGGGGGACTCGAGGGGACTCGAGGGGAAAGGGGGCCACAATAAATCTTAAGCACCAGGCCTCTATGAGTATTAATCCGGCCCTGAATGAATCTAATGAACGAGCCTAACTAACTATAGCAGAATTTAGAGGATTTGTGCACGTGGGGGGGGGGGGGG
>JAHWFP010181015.1:0-21554 GCA_023313725.1 Lithobius niger | reverse complement strand
AAATACTTTCACACCTACCTGATAACATTTCCATACTTGCTACACAGGTTAGCTAACTCGACCTCTGGCGTAGCTTTGCCAAAGAAAGGCAAATAACCTAAAATGGGGACACCCCAGGGACCAGGGGGAAGATTATAGTTGTTGTATAGCCATCGTGTTACCAGGGCAACGGATATTATCAGGCTTAAAGAAGTTGTAACCGAGAAATCGAAATAAGATGTCAGTGTCTCCATTTCTTGACGGCTCTCTTTCCTCCCTGGCAGTATTCCAGTATTTTGTATGAAATCTACTGTTTGACTATGACGTCATTAGAGCTGCTGTTGCACGCGTATGCGACGCATTAAACAACTAAGCGTACTTGGTTGGTAAGGTCACGGATTATCTTATCCATTTATCCTTATCTTAACTCTTAACATTCGTTGCATTGCAAGGACCAACTGCAAATGACTTCTACTAAACTGATAACACCTTGCTTGACGATAACATTCTTTTTGTGTGTAAGGGGACAGGGTTGTTCCGAAATCTCTTCTTTTTTTTTTTTTTTTTTTTGGTCTTTGTTGCTTTTGTATCGTAGACTACTCATATTTTTCCGAAAATTTGCAGACTGTTACAGGATATCGTAACTATCACGAACACTATTCAATTCGTTATTTTGAATTTCACAACGTCAGCTTGGAAACGAGTAATGTTATGAACAGGTTTATCGTCGTTTCGAAGGGTGTTATAGACTGTTCGGTAGGGAAGAGTGGATACAGGCCCCCTGTTTACCGAACTCAACTTCAGATTTTACCAACTAGGTTTGACAGCCACTACAAGCTACAGACTACAAGCACCCCAAGCGGGATCCAAGGCGAACCCTGGAAGTTGCAGAATATTACGCAGCTATTCTGGCTCGCCGAGAACAAATTTCCAAAATTCTGTCAACAAAATGTTGGCTATTTTCCTAAGTAAATCTTCAGCATGAAAGGTTTTGTAAATACTTAAGCGTGATGAGTGTCGCCTCACCTCATCCTTCGATGCGGCATTGAACAGGCTACAGTATGACACCAACAACGAAATAAAGTTCACATCAAAATCAGACCTTTTTCTAACAGAAAAACGTTGGAATAATGGTGCTATTTTAAAACATTTACTATTTGCATTTTTTTACACTAATTAAAATGAGAATCATACCCAAAACATAACTTTCGCATTTTTTTCAGGTAAAAACTAAGAAACAGGCTCTGAGTCCATTGGAAGCAGAGCTACATGAAACTTATTTTTAATTTGTACGTTCCTTTGTGTTCGCCCCTTCTATTAAACAAACTCTAATCTACATCATTAAAAACGAGTTTTGTGTTTGTGTGATTGTTTGTACCACTACTCCTCTTGAACCAAGGCACCTACAAAGATGGGAGTAGGACCAAATGAAAGGTAATTAAATTGAGCAACCGTTAGGCCTATTTTCGTCAATGTAATTTGATATTATGACCCTCAAATACGCGAAAGAAGTTTTTTTGTTTTTTTACCCTAATGATGTTTGTTCATGACTCCACAGTTTGTTCATGCACGGGTTAAAATTCGTGGCAAACAAACCGTCTTGAAGCCATTAGTTACGTACTGAGATGATCTGGAAAAGGATGCACGCAAAAAATAACCAAAAAATGACGACGCATTTTGCAACATACCATACATAGATCTTAAAATTGGTTTTGTATCAACTGACTTGATGGCTGGAAAAATCACACCCCTAGACCGGATTTTAAGAGGGTGTTAAACATTCGTGCTTCTGAAGCACGGAGGTGCGTGGATTGAGCGAGCAAATCAAGCGATTTCCACGTCAACTAAACCTTTTTAATGTGTGTTTCGCTTTGCTCTCTCAATCTTTCACCTCTCACCTTCGTAGGGGGTTACTTCTGGAGGAGAAGACGTACAAACGTGCAAACAAACAAATCGTATGTTTCGAATGATGTAGGAGAAATGCAGACGTGTTGAGGAATGTGTTGAAGGAACTGTGAGCAACAATTGCAATTAGTTTCCGTCGAAATAATCAACACAGCGATTTTGTGATGCTCTTGGAATCAAAGAAATTACATGAAGCATGGATCGACGCCAATGGAGTGAGACTCGAAACTGCTGAAATCGAATCGCCCTTCCAATTTCAAACAGATTATTTCTGAAATCTTCTTTACTGCAAGTGTTTTGGAGGTAGCATATGCTTTAATTTCACTTTGTAGTCACAAGTAATGTTACAACATCTGCAAAAGTTGGAAAATTGACATCACTCGTAGCTTTTGGTTGGCCAAACAAAGCATCATGTAACTTCCATCCAGATTAATGCTTGAGTCAGGTGTGCCAATGCCTATGCCTTGCACGCTGAGAATGGTTGCCAGAATTATTTGGAGCGTAGCTCCGCTATGAAGATACTCCAATGTAATTTTAGACCGCGCATCACGTTAAAACCACAAGGACTATCCAAACCAAACTTTGCATGCAATAGCACGGGAGTCCTGACAAGGTTTATCAAAAGAAAAATCCGGAATCGGACATGGGGTTGAGGAATCATCAGGGTGAGAAAATGGCCCAATACCAAGAGCCAAAATCAAAACAGCAACGAGATGCGAAGCAGTTTCTAATTGTTTAAGGCATCCGATTGTTAAAAGATTGATTGTTGATGATAAACAGGCGGCGTTAGGCGGTAATAAACCAAATTCAAGATATTTTCACTTTTCGTCGACCGATTTGGACGTTTGGATACACGTTTTCACCACCTTTCCAATGGCCCAAACCCCAAGCAGCTGTCTCAAGGCAAATCCGATCCGATTGACAGACAAACTGCAAAGAAAGCGGAGCCCCGCTCCATTACGTCGACAGTGGAAATGATGACGGCCCTAGATATTACCACATCCACCAGGTTTTACTCTGCAAGATTCACTTATTTTGGATCTGAAACGAAAGGAAGTAGGGCACATGTAAAATTAAGTAACATAAGACGAAATGTTTAACAAGATACTAATTGTAAACGTCAAGACCCTAGTGGACCCTGAAGATATTATCTGAATGAAGTGAACTTTTGTACTGTTACTAAGCTACACATAAGATAAGTTTTTACCGTTAGAGTTTGATAGGATTGCATTCACTTTTTTTCACTGCACGTTATCTACATAAATAAAATCATATGATGTGCGTGCGTGCGTGCGTGCGTGCGTGCGTGTTTGTACCTCTACTCCTCTGGAACCAAAGCACCTACAAAGATGGGAGTAGGACCAAACGAAAGATAATTAAATTTAGCTTTTAATAGGCCTATTTTCATCGCTGTACCTTGATATTATCACCCTCAAATATGCGAAAAACCCTGAAAAAGTAACGTCAAAGTTTTTTTTAAACCGTCTTCATGTTTGTTCATGACGTCATAGTTTGTTCATGAAAACCTCCTCGAGCGAAGAGACATGATCTGGAAAAGGATGCACGGACGACGTATCATCTTAAAATTTGTTTTGTATTAACCAATGAATTGATGAATTGATGCATGGAAAAATCAAAACAATAGATTTGGTTTTAAAACGGTGTCAAACATTCGTGTTTCTGAAGCACGGAGGTGCATGGATTGAACGAGAAAGCGAGCGATTTCCACGTAAAGTAAATCTTTTCAATGTATGTCTTGCTTTGCTGCAGATGTTTCTCCAAGTGAGGGATCATCAGAAAGTGAAGTGATAAGACGCCCATGGAAAAATCTGTACTTAGCAGGACGTAAAGAACAATATTCTTAAAATAAGTGAAACAAGAAAACCCATATAAAGTGTATACTAACACAAATTACAAGTGATGTGTGGTTCTTGGTGGTTACACTGATTCAGTCCAGTTTTAGAGGATATGTTTGAGCTGATTGAGTGAGCGAAGCGAACGAAAATCAGCGTTTGTCATCAGAAACAGGGCTTTTCTGATAAATTGCTTGATCTTTTTGCTTAACTGCTTGGACGTAAAAAAATAATATTAACCTTCTCCCGAGATAACCGATATCGTATACTACACTCTTACAATTTGCTTGATCGTTTTTTATGTGTTAGGTCTGTGTGTATCATAAGTGTTGCAGCAAGAAGTCTTCTCGAGTGCAGCGAGACGACGCGGAATGAGCGAGCGAAGCGAGCGACTCCGCTAGTATACGTTAAAAAGAGTAAATATTCCATATTTTTAATTGTCGTAGTGTATCCTAAAGATATAGTCCGATGGTAACCAAACTGTGCAGTGTTAATAAGTAAAATAGGATGTATGTTTTGGCTGCTCTTAAAACTTGAAACAGGCTGAACTTGTAAGGCAGTTGAATTAGTTAGCATGGCGTCAATTTTGCGCATTAACATACGGTTGCTCATATTTTGAGGCCACAGTGAACCCTTAAAACATTATCCAATTGGAATGAACGTTTGTACTGTTACTAGGCTTTACACGTAAGGGAACGTTTTAATACTATTAGGCAAGACTACTTCCAGTTTTTCCACAACGCTGTATGTTTATTAAAAAAAAAAGTACAAAATTATCATTTTTTCATCTCTAGTGTCGTAGTCGACCCTCATGTAATTGCCGACGGCAACCAAACTTTGCAGTTTTAATAAGCAAAATAGGACGTAACTTTTGGCTGCTCTTAGAACTTTACACAACAGGCTAAAATTGTAAGGAAGTTGAATTAGTTTAACTTCTTGTCGATTTCGTGCGTTAATCATTAGCTGAATATTTGAGGTACATCAATTGGAATCAACTTTTGACCTGTTACTAAACTTCTCAAAAGGCAACTTTATTGTTGCCATTAAATTTTGGCCTTATAAATTTCGATTTTGTCGAGTCTTTGTAACCAATTGAACCTTCGGGAGGGGAGGAAAGATGTCAGTAAATCAAAACTGAACTCCCCACATTGTGCGAACAACAAGCCAAACCGAATTGGCATTAGACAGAAAATAACTTTAACTCTATGCTATGCTTTTTTTTTGTTTGAACCCAGTAGCCTAATTTTTTATTCAGTTAGTCCACTTTAAGTACAGATGATTTAAGTTTTCAACAGTCAAATGCCAAACGGCCATTTAGGAAATCTTATGAAATTTAAATTATTACTCGTCGATTACCAAGCATTTGGTCGTAAACTACATTCTGCGGCTCATTTCAACCTCAATTAAATCTCAATCTTGCATGCAGTTCTCACATGTCACATATGGACATGATTGTCACAAAATGAAAAGGCTCCCATTCTATTAATAATACAACTAAAAATAATAAATGGCTAAATAAAACAATCAACCAGGCGTGGTAACTCGTTGCAGCCTACACTATCTGTACAATGCAAACAATCCTTAGCTTACCGCAAATAGCTGTAATAAATATAGACATATAATTAAAACCAATTTTATATATATATATATATATATACAAAACGACCTGTGTATATTTTCTCTACATAGGACTCTGTGGAGGCTTGGAAGAGAAATAGTCATTAGCAGTGACGTAATAATACACAAACAGATGGTGACACTGCAATGCTGTTTTGTAGGAGCCTGTAGGAGCCTAAAACGGAGGGGGCAAGCAGCAAATCGAAAGTAAACCCAGAGCCTCCTACACTAAAGGCCATAACTGAACACGCCAAAAAAAGGCGACTATAATCAACGACGGAGTAGGTTTGCTAGGTGCTGCCAGCTCAACACCAAGTTGCACAGTTGAAAATTAACCTACGAGGTTTCCAATGTCTGCCAACTGATGGCACCACTTAGCAAACCTACTGCTCTGCTATTTGTATCGCCTTTTTGCCTAGCATTGTGGAAGGTAAAGCAGATACGGCCTTTACTCTAGGAGGATCTAGTAAACCCCACGGGGTGTGAGGAAGGGCCAAATCGAAATCAGCATTAACGGAAAACAAGTTTAACTCTGCGTGGCTTTTTAACGCATACTTAATAGTAATAAATGGATTATGCACTGTTCCCTAAATGGTGTTAACACTCCTTTTCAGGTGTGATATAGGATGTGATAATCCTACAGTGCTACATTGGAGATTGTAGGCTACCACAATCCTACTATGCTGGTTTCGAAAATATTTTAGCTCTCTTACGCTTAAACAAACAGCAATTACCATACGGTCATGGTTGTACGAAATTGCTATTACTAGCTTTGAGGTATGCTAAAATGGTCAACCTGAGAACTTGAGTGCTATTGTTGCTGTCGGTAATCAGCCAGCACTGCTTGGCAAGCGCTGGATTAGTAAATTTCAAGTCAGCCTGGGTCAGTATTATGATGGAAATTGTGTTCGTACTGAAGATGACATCAGTTTGTTATCCACGGTTGAAATATTTGACCATTTCGCTGACTTGTTCAAAACTGGCCGTGGAAAGTTCAAGGATTTTGAGGCAGATGTAGGTCGACCTGTGCTCCTCAACATGCAGAGCTAGGTCGAGGTGGAAATAAACCCCTCGGTGTGGGAAGGGATTCTTAACCCTGTGAACTGTAGCGCCAGTAGTTTTGGTGAACAAACCAAACGGCGATGTGAGATTTGTTGAGGATTACAGTATCATGAATAACCCGGAGATCATCACTGAATATTTTCTCGTACCACGTGCTGAGGATTTTTTTTAGTGAACTATCAGGCCGTGATACATTTTCTTTAATCGATTTGTCGGACGCATTTCTTCAGCTAGAGTTAACTGAGGAGTCCAAGTCTCTTACAGTTAATATACCTTTATGCCTATTTGGAAGGCAATGAGTCCCGCTAGGCTTAGTAATAGGGATCCCATTACTTCAAAAATAGCATGAAAGTGCTGTTGAAAAATATCCCTCAAGCCAAACCATTTCGCAGTGAAATTTTGGTGGTAACAAAGGGTACTTACTGAGCATGGACCAAACTTTAATAAAAGTTATGGAAGCCTTTTAGGAAGGTGGAGTGAGACTGAAGAAACCTAAGTGTACGCTAAATAACTCCAAATTAAAGTACTTACGTTTTGTTTATCAAAAGATGGTATACACAATTTGCCATAAGTTTTGGACGCAGTTTCCAAAGTCCAGAGCCTACAAACAGTGTGGAAAGTCTACCGATTCTAGGGTTCACCAGCAATACTTAAAATTTGTTCCACATTTGGCTAGTATCATGGTGCCTCATACCTAACTCTTGAGTCCCGCGGAAACTTAGGTTTGGACTCCTGAGGGCTGTAATGCAGTTGAGAAGGGTAAACACGCTTTTCATAAGTTGCCTCTTAAATTAGCCTGTGTCGCCTCCTTCTGGGGTATCAGTATGGTTTTGATGCATGCACTCACATGCGGTGAAGACCAACCAATTTGCTTTTCCATCTCGGTGTCTGACAAAAATAGAAATTGGCTGTGCTCAATTTAATAGAGACACATTATCGATTGTGTGCGGCATGAAAATTTGCCATCAATATTTGCGCAGTCAGCATTTCACACTGTAAACCAACCAAAAAGCTTGATTGTGGATTTTCAGCAATAAGGCAACAATTCCAGTGATGGTGGATTCTTTCATTCAATGCTTGCCCGTATTCTTGAATGACTACTGTTATGATTTACACCATATCCTCGGTAAAACCAACAACAGCAGATAATCTTTCCTGCATGACTTTCGCATGTCAAATTACTGATCAACCCAACCCGGTGACAGTAATGTTAACTAAACAAGTTTATTGCTACCTATCTTGCGTACCAAGCTTGAAAAACTTTCTTCTTGGGAAAAAGTGATATCCAAAGTATTTCATTACATTTTAAATGGTTGGCCTACCAAGATAGATGCTCATGAACTTAAACCTTTCTTTCAAAGGAAGAATAAAATTAACATCGATCATAAAGTTTCTTTTTGGGCAACTAGGGTTATAATTCTGAGTGCTCAAGGTGAAAATGTTTTGTTAGAATGTAAGGGTAGAATGAAAGGCCCTTCAAAAGTTTGGTGACCTAAAATCGATGTAGGTTTAGAGAAATTTGTTAAAACTTGTGTTGCATATAAACGGTCAAATGTAACAGTCTTGTGCATAAAAAGTATTCTTGTGAATACTCACTCAAATCGCGGGACCGGATCCAGGTTGACTGTGCAGGCCTGATAGAGGGTTGAAAGTGTTTAGTCATAATTGACGTGTATTTGAAGCACTTGTTTTGTATGCTATGAAGAACACTATCCCATCTAACGTTATTCTAAGTTCCGACAATTGTCTGCCATGCTAGGTTATTGTAAATAATTAGTGCCTGATAATGGACCACTACGTACTTCTGTTGAATTTGAAACCTACTGCTATGGTATACAGCGTGTCGGCATGTGACATCAGCACCATTCTTCCCCACCACATTGGGGCAAGCTGAATGATTTATACACAGCTTTAAACAAGTGAACATATCTTCCAGTTAAAACAAACGAAATTATCCTGAAAATTAGTAATGGTCACTCGAACTACTCCTCCCCCCACCAACCAAACCAATAAGAAACCTGTCATCTTCTTCGTTATTATTCAACCGAGAATTTGTAGAGAAAGCAGCAAAACTCCTCATTAATGGAACATTCTGTTCTTTTTCAAGTTAGGGTTACAGTGTTTTCTCAGGATTTTTGTTCAAGTGCAAATCTCTGGATTTTTAGCCGCATAATTAATGAGTTAGGCAACTTACAATATCGAATTCAGCCATCTGATATGTTAATTTGTACTCGTCGCACCTATAACCTGCGAGAAGATGATCCGCCACTTTATCCATTTCCGGATGGGTGGGGTTTGCCCGGAATTCCAGCCATCGACCATTCAGATTTTCACATCTCACCAAGATCGGTGCCGTCTAGACACATCAATACAATCCCTAAGATTCAAGTTTCCCTTCAATTTTCCGAATTCTGAAGATTCGGTATCGCCCAACTCAAATCCCACTGAGTGAGTACGGTCTCCACCTCGGTCTGTGTGAATTCGGATTCTTCCTCAGGTTAAATGTCCGGGGGATACTGTTAGATGGGGTTTCATTCAAAGAGAATTTGAGTACTTTTTTTGTCCAGTCTTTAGCCGATCTTGGTTTGGTAGTCTCGTTTATGGTAACTACTGTTCAGCAGGTCATCAGACTGTTATTCGGGAGTCCCCTACCAGTATGGGGACCCAGGTTTGTCCCCCCCCTCACCCCCTCCATTTGCGATCCTGCCTATGTTGTGGGAAGACTCCAGCATTCATCTTTCCACGTGCCATGGGAATTATGCGTATAACAATAGTCGAATTTATAACTTCCAAGTTTTATTAACATCCAGTGTTTCGTCTTAACCACCACCACACCAACAGAGCAGATAGTGTCAGATATAAAACATAAATCAAAGTTTAGTCTGCCTGGAAAGATTTATAGTGACTTGACAAGCACGACAACCTCCAAAAATTAACTTACAAAGTCTTAACTCTAAACCGATGTCTTCTTTTTCAAATAAATGAATAAATATATACAGATTAATTAAATCATAGGATAGTGTCAAATATAAAACGTAAAATCATAGTTTAGTCTGTCTACAAAGATTTAGAGTAACTTGACAAGTACTAACAACCTCCCAAAAATTTACTTATAACTTCTTAACCCTAAATTGATTTCTTATTTTTCAAATAAATAAACATGTATAGATTAAATAAAATCATAGGAGCAAATTAAATTAAATTTATAGGAGTAAATTAAAATTGTAGGAGTAAAGGAAACACAATAACACGCCATCGAAAAATCGTACACTAATAATAACTACAGAAAAATCGTACACTAAAAATAGCTAAAATTCGGTAAGCCTGCATAGTTTTAGCCATTTCTCCATTAGGCAGAGAAAAAGTTGCTACATGAATGGGAATGTAATGAACAGAAGGCAAAAAGTCTCAAATAATATGGTAACTACCGGGTAAGATTGTTGTGAGATAGCACAGGTGGAAGGAGATCCTGAATAATAATCCTAAATTCCTTGGTACGAGTTCAGCCACGGTGCACTTAATGAAATATAACTCGCACTGAAGTATGTGTAACACCGAATCTTAGCTATTTTTAGTGCATGACTTTCGCCTACAAAGACGAAAAGAAAAACATAAAAAACTGTGCCATGATTATTTATGCCTAGTGACGTTCTTGATGCATTTTTTTCCACATTTGTTGGTTCGAAAATATGTGGGAGCATTCTCTGGGTTTTACACACCCCTTCCCTCTTTCCATATACCAAAAAATTAAGAAAGGAAGGTTGGACGAAACTGTTAAAAATGTTGGTTAAAAGGAAGAAACAGCGCCAAAAAACAAAATAGGTACGTCTATGTCCAGTTGTCCACTACTAGCCAGTTTTGTAAGGTACGTTACTATGTCACTGTAAATTACGACGGAGATTGATCGAAGTTTACTGTTGGTCTACTTGACATTTACTGCGTTATGTATGCTTCGCTCATCTGGAACAAACTGGTGAGTTTAATTAAAATTATACGTAACATGTGGAAACCGTACTAATGTGGAAACGAGAATCACATATGTACCGAACTAGTATCCTACCTGATAACATTTCCATACTTGCTACATAGTATACATAACGCAACCTCTGGTGTATCTTTGCCAAAGAAAGGCAAATACCCTAACATGCCCCCCCCCCCAAGGACCTGGTGGAAGATGTAGCTGTTGTATAGCCATCGTGTGAAGATAGCGACGGAGGTTATTAGGACTAAAGAATTTATAACCGAGAACTCGAAATGAGATGCCGATGTCTCCATTTCTTGACGGCTCTGTTTGCTGTCTGGCAGTATTCCAGCACTTTGTATGAATTGTAATGTTTATCTATGACGTCATTAGGGTTGTTGGTGCACACCCTATTTGGCGCGTCATACAACTAAGTGTACTTGGCTGGGACGGTCATGGCTTGTTTAACATTAACATTTAGAGACATTTAACATTTAGAGACATTTAACATTGTCTCTAACATTACGAGGTGAAGTCCAACTGCAAATAACTTCTATTAAACTGATAAATATCGGCTGATGATAATACTGTACTTGTATGTGAAGGAGGAGGGGGGGGGGGAGTTAATTTTTGACGAACTTTTTTTTTTTGTCTTTGTTGTTTTTGTACGAGAACTACTCAGAAATCTGCAGACTATTCTTAATTATAGTACGACTACCACGAATACTATTCAATTCACAATTTTTAATTCCACAATGTCAGCCTGGAAAAGTTTTTATTTCATGAATAGGCTACAGGGTCACTCCGAGGGTGTGGAGAGGTGGGTACAGGACCCCTTTTGCCAACTCAACTTCATATTTTGCCAAATAGGTTTGATAGCAAGAGTGGAGTCCAGCAAAGCCAGAAAAGTAACAACTTTGGTGACCACGCCGGACATGCACATACTCTAAAAGCGGTCGCACGAAAACCTTGTAGGCCCAAACCTTAATTTTTGTATTACCAGAAACGAAACAGCGATCAACAATAGCGAGTCTCCGAAATGCCCTGGATGCAATATGGGTGCAGTGTAAAGACGGTTTCAAGTTTGAGGTCAAACAGACTCCCAGATCGTTGATTTCTGAAACAGACTGTAATGGGTGGTCGTTTAAGTGATATGCAGTTTTGGCAGCCGACACTGAACATCTGGAATTTACGTGTAGAGAGTGAGAGCTGCCAACCCATACTTCACTCTAAGACGAATTGATTGAATCAGTCAGCGAGCCAGTATAGCTCTCCTGGTTGATAATGTGTGCAGCCAGTTTTAGGCCCTTGGCTAATTGAATTGGTGTGATGTCAAAGAAGTATGCGTTAAATCGTTTAAATAAATTACGAAAAGAAGAGGTCCCAGCACGGACCCCTGTGGCAGTCCGCTTACCAACGGTAAGGAATAGGAGTATGAGTTGCCAATAACCACTATCTGAGTGATTACTAAAGGCCGAAATTCACCGAAGTGGGCCCCCAGTACCTCGCATGGACCACTGACTCAAATACCTTACAAAATCGAAATAAATGACATCCGTGGGCACTCCAGCATCCAGAGCACTTGTCCATTGATCCAGGCACGCAAGGAGTTGGCAAGTAGACGATTTACCTGGTAAAAATCCGAACTGATCATCTCTGATTAAGTTATTATCAAGTAGGTATTTAACAGACTTGACAATAGCTTCCATAACCCTACAGGAAACCACCGTCAATGCTATTATTGTTTGATAGTTGTGAGCGTCGGCCGCATCGCCCCTTCTCAAGAATGTGGATAATCCATTCAATCGAAGATGCACTGGTCGTAACAGAAAACAGTCCTAGCAACATTTTTTATTGTTGCATTTAACACGTAAAAATAAGCGGCTCATAAAAAAATTAACTCGTATCTCATTAACTCTCTTTTAGAATAATGCAAATTTATTAGTACTAATGAATTACACTACTGCATTACTAAACAACGCTACATCCAACCATATCTTAATGGACCTTGAACACTGGATGCCTTGTTTACAAAACGGTAACATAAATATATAAAAAATAAAAGCCGTAAAAAAAGCTCAATGGTTAAGCACCGACATGAATGTAAAATATAAAACTTTTTTGAAACATCCCTCTTGTATTATTTAAGTCAAAATTAGAAGTTTTGTATCAACTTTGATAATCAAGTTTTATTACGAATTAGTACGCTGCCAACAGCATATAAATTATAGGATGGAATGCAAAAATAAAATTTTTGAAATTTTGAGGTCATGTAATGAGGCACGTATCACAAAAGCCTTCAAGTTCAACATTGTACATCAAGGGGCGGAACGGTGAAAAAGCCAAAAAATATGATTTGATTGTTTTAAAATTTACTTTTAAGATTATATCATTTGATATTCTCAGAAACCATGTAAACAATGCCGTAATTAAAAGGAATTTAAATTTTGTTTAAAACTATTATGTAAATGAAAGGTGGGCCAGTACAGCCATTTCTACCTATTTTGTCCCAAAACCTAATTATTACTATTCTGGAAACAACAAATTCATGAAACTGTGGTTACCTTTATGGTTTCTGATATTATCAAACAAGATAATGTTAAAATTAAATTTTAAACCATACGAATTGTCATTTCTGTCTTTTTCGCCATTCCGCCCACTGACGTCGTATAATGTTAAAGTAGAAGGCCTTTGTGGCACCTCAAGACGTGACCTCAGATTAAGTCATGAAATTTTTTTGTGTGTTGCAGTAATGCTAAAAAGGCAACTTTTCCACACTATGATTATTTCCAATTTCGAAAATTTGATTTTCTTTTCATTCTACCCTGAAAAAGCCTTCCTAAAAAAGCTCGGGAAAGCTTGAAAAAAGCAGCAGCACATAGACGAGCACCACAATGCAGATAACAGTATACTTTGCCATATTTAATTAAACACGCCGTGTATAACATCTTGGGAAGCTGGAATAGATTCACGACCACTAAATAACGTGATAGCCCTTCCGTTGAATACAACAGATTTTGTACGGCTTTGGCGTTCTCGTCATCCCAAAATTATATTCAAATGAGACGGAAGCTCCCTCTGGAAGACTGAAATCGAATCGCTGCATCATGCAGGTAAAATACAGGAAGAGTTCCATACGGCCAAGAGATTCGCCAATGCAGTTACGCTTGCCTGGTTGGATAAAAAGAAAAGATAAACAAATAAATGTTTTCAAAAAAAAAATAAAAATAAATAAAAGAATCTATTTTTCTGAGAAGGATTTTGTCTTCAGTGTCAACGTTACTAATACAAAATTTAAAAGTTAATTAAGTGATTCTATACTATGCACCATGGCTGTTTGCTGTGACGTGCATATCACATGCCTTGGCTAGTCCAATCAGACGGCGAAACAGCCGTTGTTCTCGTTCGTCATTGGCTAACTCATGGTGACGTCACGGCAAACAGCCATTGCACATGGTTTACAGATCGCTCCAGGTACAAAATTTGGTTACTTTTGCCGACTCATGGCCCAAATGTCCCACTCGAGCCGTGACCCACGACCCACTTGTCCTACCCGATAAAGAACAAAATTTGACCCATCGTCCGTGAGCGATCCCACGCTATTAAAATATAAGACAGTATGCACTATTGCAAATGCATGCAATGTTATTTCAGACAGTCCAATTTTTTGAAGATGCATTTACTAAACAAACACAACACAATGTTACAATAACTTGCTGCAAAAATATGCTCTACAGTTCATTAATTTAAACCAAAAACGGAAACAACAATAAATCGTGTGCTTAACAGTGTTAAAGTAGTTTAACATAATGTGCCAGTAATTGGTTTTTTTTTTCTGCTTTGGTTTCCATGGACCATTTATGTGCTATGTGTTTTATTTTTTTTAACGTAGGCCTTTCTTGACCTGTTCCATCAGATTGCCTTTGTGACGACCTTTATCTAGGACCTTTTGGAAACCTCTTGTTTTATTAAGAACTTAATATAAATGCAAAAGAAGCATTTCTGTGGCGCCCCCCCCCCCCGCGCCTTTATTTTGGGTCAGTGGGGTGAATGGTCTTGACCCATGATTCATTTGACCGACGATAAAAATATGACCCATTTGATGCACTGACCAATACGTTAGTTCCATCTCTGGAGCGCACGCGTGGTTTTTTTTTTTTCTTAGCAGTTAGCACATGAAAAGTTGTTATAAGCCACAGTCTAAAAAAAATAGAAATTTCCACACATGGTTTGAAGAACCGTTGCTCCAACTTTAGAACCTAATGTACGTTACTTTGGTTTCTACCTCTTCTTTTTTGACGCCATCACGGGTAGTTTTCATGTGTCGGTAAGTAATTAACATTTTTTTTCCAAGCATCATGGTTTTAGAGCTTCTGGAGCTATTAGCCTTTTCGTTTGCTCCCCATAAATTGGCATAACGTATTGAAAGAGGGTAGCAGAACTGAGTTCGTGATTGTTTTCATCACGTCTCATGGTGCTGAAAGTTTGTGTTGCCACAGTAACTGGGAATTTCAAAGCTGTTACGCAAAAACGAATAAATAATGTGCACTGTGTTATAAACGTATTGTCGGTTGCGTAGTTTCTTTTCGTTATAAACAGCTTCTTCACACTACGACGATTTAAGATATCAAATTTGAGGTTTCCTTAGCTAATAGTTATATTTTTTATAAATTGTAAACAAGACTTTTGGTCGTTATGTTGAAGGGAATTCTTCAGGTTTTTTTTTTTCAAATGAAGCAAATGAGAGCCCTTAATGGAATCCTTAATGGAATCCTTAATGGAATCCGTTCGCCTACCTTTCTGTAGCAGTTTAAATGCGATGATCAAATGCTATTATTTTGTGGAATTATATCGAAAAAGATGGCAGCAACGTCGTTTTAATTTCTCGGTTACAAGAAGTTTACTTTGCTACCAGCATCGCGTTGTATGCTTCGTCGGAATTCCGTAATTATTCAGGATACAAATATACATTGGTGAGCGTTAGATCGATAATATATTCGAAAAAGTGTAGTGCGGCTCGATTTATGGCAAATTCGAGCTCAACAACACTTACAAGCAGGGTTTCAAGCGACGTAATAAATTTATTTCCAATCTGACTTTCGTAAGGGCTCCATCCAGACAACTAAATTACAACCAAGCAATAATTTACAATTTGGTGTTTGCTATTTATAAGCCATGATATGCACCACCAACAATAAGAATTACCTTTTGGGCTGAAAAATTCCACGGTGGTATGGAGGCTTTAATCACAAACATGACAGTATTTACTGACAAATTTTCAGGTCAGTCGCAATTGCGATTCAGAATTGTCTCCCCAACATGAAAACGATGTAATGAAATAACCCAGTTCTTTGCTGATATTATAGGGTATTTCATCGTCCTGATCTTCAAAAATCTATAATTTAGAAGGGGTGCCGGAATTGTATCAACACGGAGTCACGTTAATTCTGGGATTTTCTTAAATGCTGACCTGTGTGTGGGACCCGGAATTTACAGTAACTTCGGATTCTTAATTTGCTTTAAAAGTGTCTGAAATAATCCGTAATTGTGGTAACACAGAGTTCTGAAATATGGACGCCTGCAAGCGAACCCGAAATTACCATAAATAACATCGCTGCCTCGCTTGCGCTGCCATGCTAGCTGCGGCTATACATGTAACACCAGTGACCGCAACCATATTACTGTCAAATTAGACAAGAGTTATGGTAACTCCGTGTTACCACAATTCCATAATATTTCAAACACTTTTAAAGCAAATTAAGAAACCGAAGTTACTGTAATACCGGCTCCCACACGGAGGCCAGTATTTAAAAAAAAAAATCCGGAATTAACGTGACTCCGTGTTGATATAAATCCGTGCCCCCATTCAGGAGCCATAATTAAACAATTTGCATTAGAGAGATGTTTCAACCGATCCCAATGTATAAGAGTGACAAAGCGTCTAAGAATTTAAATATGAAAGTACTCTGATCTATATCTTCACTTGTCATTTACCTGCTCCAAAGGGAATGAGGTACTCTGGTCTTTGCAGTTTTCCTTGAGCATCAATGAATCTTTCAGGTCTAAAGGCTTCTGGGTCGCCCCAAAGAGCTGGATCATTATTAATCGCGTATAAGTTGCACACTACGTAACTACGTTTGGGTATGCGGTATCCTAATACGTTGGCCTCTGTTATATTGCTAGAAACACGTAAACATCGATGTAAAATTTATAGAGAACAAAAATCGAAATTGTGCTAAAAAAGAAGAAAACCGAAGCACAAGAGCAAACTTGTAAAGTAAATAAAACAGCTTTACAATGGTAGCGGAAAGGACAAAAAACTGGTTGAAACTACACGACGTGCCTCAATGCTTGTACCTTGTCGATTTCTTGGTTAGGTGCTGGTTTGGCAGGTTCTGTTTGGTCATCTCCCGTCCCTAGCCCAGCCGTGGTTGTCTTCCCTGTCGCCAAATTGACCTTAGGGGTGTCAAGGTGGTATAAAAGGGCACAGGAGTTATTGGGAAGAACTACTCAGAGAAAATATCAATTAATTTACGGCCGAACAGTCACAAAGACATAAATAAAACGAAGAGCAATTTTAATTTTTAGCATACATTTCATGGCATGGTCACAAAAAACGCGCTAAAATACACAATAAAAATCCAACAAAGTGGAGCTGGCTAAGATTTATCCTTCATTTTGGACTACCATTATGGATTGTTGGCTAAGATAAGTCCAAAATGGCAGATCCATCTTAGCCAGCCCCACTTCGTCGGATTTTTATTATGTATTTTAGTGTGTTTTTTATTTTGTGCGTGACCAAGACATCAACTGTATGCTGGAAATTAAAAAAAAAAAATTTATGTCTTTGTGGCTGTTCATACGCCTATTAGGAGGAAATTCTTAATTTTGTAGCCACTCGGAGCTTGAAGCTCGGAAGCGTTAGGGCGCGTTTACGCAACGAGACTTTCTCGCTCGCCAAACGCTATTTGCTAGGCAACCATTATTTATTTACGATTAATTTACCGTTTCTGTTAAATGAATGCGGTAATAGGCAACAAATTAAATTTATTATAAATAACAACACGGATAAAGAACAACGTGCAACAGTCATTTTAAACATTGCTACAACATTGTTACCATTTCACGCTAATTCCAAAATTTGCTATTCTCGCTGAAAAAACAGCTTTTAGCAGTGATCAAACGACGGCAGAATAAATAGCCACTCGCAGCGAGAATTCAAAATCCAACATGGCGTCCATTTTGAGGTTGTTGAATCGAAGACAAATCATCGAACACCGGCATTCAGAAATCTGTCCGTCGTCTTGTACAGCAATGAAAATTGTTTTCTAGTTATCATAAATCGACACTGTCATGTTGCACGCATCGTATGTCGTGTCGGAAGGCACGAGGACGAGATTTGCGTCTGTGTTGTTGCCATGGTTACTACGTATAGACAACTTGAAAGCCACATTCTCTGGCAAAGGCGAGAAGCAGCCAGCAGATTTAGTATTAACCAAGTAAAAGCTAGCAAGCGAGAAAATTGTAGTTGCGTAAACCAGCCATTACATCCGTCAACCAAAAGCAGGATACTTGAATGTCAGGCCTGCTAATCGGCTCCTTGACATTGGTCGAAAGAGTGTGACACTTCCTCTATCCCCCTCAACTGGTCACTCGAATTCATTTTCCATGTCAAAGGTCAAGTTTGTGACAAATTTTGTGTCACATGTAAGCACACAAACATACAGCCAATAATTTGACTCCACTAGTGACTTGATTATGATTATAGTTGTCACGATATGCTTTTACGTCACCAATATTCCTGAAGGAGGAACTACTGAGGTCCAGTAGAAATTGGTCTTGGTTTGACTGGCTTTACGACAGTTTTCAGGGGTGAGGGGGAGCATTGTAGCTGAGGCAATGTTCTTGCAATGTTACCCATGGAGACTTGAAGCTGTTATCTCTATGCCTACTGTTTATAGCGCGAATTACTGGTGGTTCCTGTGTTCCAGTCAAACCCTGTAGTTGTTCTCTACAGCTTGTGATTGCACTGGTTTCGCACAGTTAAAGGTTTCGTCTGAAACTGTGCATGTTCTGAATTTGTAACAAAAAGTGCGCGCAGGGTGTTATGTGATCAACCGGATAGCTGAAATGGTTGTGTTTTTAATATTAGTTATACATCGATTTCTTCACAACAACATACAATTTACAGTGAAATATAGACACAAACTGTTTTAAGTTTTGGAAATATTACGACCCAGTGCCTTCGGCTGAATCTCGGAAATCATGCCAGTACTAGCACCATCTACGATCAACCTAGTATGTTTAGACGTTGCATGTTTATGGGAAATAGATATTGTAAACCATAACAGCTCACAATAAATGTTGTAAGCTAAAACACCGTGTGTTGGCTGAATCTCGCAATTCGTGTCATTACTATAGTTTGTTCCACATTATGCTTCCAGAAAACCAGCTGTATGATGCCACGTTTCCTTGCATTACGAGTGCAAAAACATGTGGATATTACAATTGCAGACTCTACACAGTTACTGTTAGAGTCTACGAGTGGGATATTTACATGTTTTTGCACTCGTAGTGGATGAAAACTTGGTGTCATACAGTTAGTTTTCTGAAAACAATGTGGAACAGACTATAGCAACGTCTAAGATCAGTTGAATATGTGTAGACGTTGCATGTTTATGGAAATTGGCTGTTGCAAACCAAAACGTCTCCCATAGATATTGTAAGCTTATACACTGTATGTCGACAGAATCTCGCAAATCACGCCATTACTAGCAACGTCTAAGATCTGCCGAATGTGTGTAGATGTTGCATGTTTATGCAAAATGTATGCTGGAAACCAAAACGTCTCACGTAGAAGTTGTAAGGTAAAACACCGTATGTAAATCAGAATGTTTTGCTTCTTTACGAATTATGAATTAGCTTCACGAAGTACTGAAAATTATGGCAGTTCGTAGAAAGCAACCCCTGTGCATTAGTGCCGCTTCCATTTTCGGAGACAACACTGTAGTCAAGCCTGGATTTGGTTCACGTATAGAAACTTAAGTCCATTATAAACGCACCACAGAGTAAGCTGCTTTATCCACAAGTTTGTTCTTACGCTTTGAGAAGTTCAGGAGAAGTTTACCTATGAGCCAAAGTCAGTGGTGCAGTGGACGAACATCTAAGTACTTCCATTATTGTTGCTTCGGTAAAAGGCAAGTTGGGTTTATCAGCAAGTGAGGGAGTTCTCTCCAACCCAACGACGTTATCAATTTCACCCTGGACCCTCTTTAGTATATCTGGATTTTTCATTAAATATAATAGGGACCAACGGATTACTGTATTGACTGTTTCTGAACCAGCAGCAAACAAAGCAGCCATTGTACCCTCTAGGGAATTCACTGTAAAGGATTTAAAAAAAAATGGCATTAACACAAAAACAGCTATCAAAGTATGCTGACTAACAACTAAGGGTTGTTTTTACCCCAAAGCTTATCAACTAAGTGAAAGCGAATTTGAAAGTAGGGTAGTATAACCTGCAGCGAAGGTGGAAGCCCTCTGACAGGGCAAAAAGCTCGCAAAGCGTACAACACATCAGCAACAATTTTCGACACCTTTATTTTTGTGTCTTGATCACAAACACGAGCATTACAATTTACAGGTGGGAAACCCACACCAACCAAGCCTGGTTGCGGCCATATTGGAAGTGTGACATACAACCTTCGCTGCCTACCAAACCCTCGCAAAACATGTTTGGTTTCATAGTATAACCTGGTATGGACTATACTTTTCAACAGATTAATGTATTTTGTGAGACAAGTAAGAAGGATTACTCATTGTATCCAAAGAAAAACATTTTTAGAAGGGGTACTAGCCTTCACTTCAGAACAGCCCTATTTGCATAAATTAGAAAATATTTCGTTTGTAAAGATTATTTTAAAAAGATCTTTATAGGGTGTAAATTCGAAATTGATATAGGGCAAAGCATTTGGAAGTTATAGGCGGAAAAATTTAATAAAATGTGAAAATTTCTACATATGAGTGCCTAAAAACTCATTATGTTAAGAGTAATTAATGATTGATTTACTTGAACTATATAATACTAGTAGTATAGGGGATATGTGAAATCTATGCAACATCGATTTGATTCCTTGTAAAAGATAGTTTTCACAAAATGACTAAAAAACAGACTTCTGTAAGAGTTCCTCTTGAGCATCTGACCAAGGTTAAAGATTAGAGAGTATGGTTTTCAAGTGATTAAAAAAAGTTCTACCTACTTTGATCTTGGGTCATTTAAAAATGATCGATTATCATAATCAAAATTGTTCCAGCCTTTGTGGCCGACACGGACCACGTTCTACGATACATAAGGTACATTGATCGGCACTAATCTGTTAGTCAAGCCTCCAGGAGAGGGAACAGAGGGGCGTTGGGGGAAAGCATTGTGGAAATTTCATGGGGACCCCACGGCTGGTTCGATGTGTACTGCTAAGAATGATTTGCGTGGCACAATTCAAGCTTTTAGCTCGACCTGCAGTAATTTGTTAGTCAAGCCTCAGGGAGGAGGAACAGGGAAGCACTGGGGGAAGGGGGGGATAGGGAACCCTGGGGATATTTCATGGGGGTTTCATAGCTAGTTCGATGTGTGAAGATTGACTTGTTGCAACAATTCCAGCATTTAGGTCGAAGAGCAAGAATTTGTTGGTCGTCAGGCTCACGGAGTTCTATTTGCACTGCTGAGAATGACTTTTTTTTTTTTACCAAACTTCATTCTTCTAGCACTGTATGCAAGAATTTGTTGGTCAGGTCTTAAGGAGGGGGCACAAACAGAGGGAGGGGGCGGTGTTGGGTGGCTTTGGAGAGTATGTCGAGGGGGTTTCCATGGCTAATTCAATTTGTACTGCTGTGAATGACTTGTGGACCAAATTTCATGCTTTTAGCTCGATCTGTAATAATTTTTTGGTCAATCCTCAAGGAGGGGGAACAGAGGGACGCTGGTGCAAGGGAGCCTTGGGGAAATTCCACGCGGGTTTCTTGGCTAGTGTTGTGCACTGGTGAGACTGTGTACTGCTAAGAAAGAGTTGTGAACCCCAATTTAAGCTTTTAGTGCTACATGAAATAATTTGTTGGTCAAGCCTCAGAGAGGGGGCACGGGGGCCATGAAGGAGGAGCCATTGGGGCTATTTCATGGGGGT
>JAHWFP010181012.1:0-16980 GCA_023313725.1 Lithobius niger | reverse complement strand
TGAACGGTGTGCATAAATTAGGTCAGTAAGCTCTATTAAAATGTGTAGATACACTTGAAGTGCTATTTTTTTTTTGTTGTTGTTAATTCTGCCTTTTCCCTGTCCTCTGCATTCCTAATAGCCCTTCGTTGGCTTACACGTGACTTGTTAGTAGAAAACAAGATTTTCGTTCGTGGCTCACCAACGAGACGCCAACACACACATACTTTCCCGCCAAAATCCGGAGTCCCAGGCGAAAAACCACTGATTCACATTCATTCGCAATTCTCCAAGCCCAGGCCGAAAATTGTTTTCTCGACTCGATCCCAGCCAATAGGGAGGGTGCATTATTGTAAGCCCGCGTTCGCCCCATCTGTGGGGCCTTCGATGAGACGTGAGGCTTCCATTCTCCTATATAAGACTTTGTAGCCTTTCCAAATTACGATCGATGTTGTGTTAAACCCTGGGATTTTGCTGCTGCTCTCGGTTGCTGTGAGCTAGTAAGGAAGAATTTTTTGAAGTCAGCGCGTTGAAGCGCTGCTTCTCGCACAGTGTTGAAGGGACTTCTTGACCGGGCCAAAACTCACAGTGACATAAGGAATAAAAATATCAAATTTTCAGCAGCAAATTTATGTGCTTCTTCACAATAAAACCCCAAAAATTATTTTTTTTAAATGATAAAAATAACGGGAGGGACAGGCCCAGTTAATGTTTTCCTGGATCCGTCATATTGAAACGTGGATCCACCAAAATATTAACTGGCCGTGTTCCTCCCGTAATTTTTTTATCATTTTTATCATTTTTTGGGGGTATTTTGTTGCGAACAAAGCACGCAAATTTGTTGCTGAAAATGTGATATTTGTACTTCGTGTCATTGAGAGGTTTGGCCTGGTTGAGGCCCACTCCTACCAATTCGAGCCCGGAGCCGACGTGTCACTCACACACACTAAGTATACGTAAATGTTTTACTTCTAACAACCAAGAAATTAAGACTCGTGCTTTTTGCGTCTTTGTTCGCCCAATTTTAGAGTACGCCAGTCCTGTTTGGTCCCCCCATTTACTCCAGGATATCGATCCAACGTTCTTTCACCCGACAACTGCCTGGCCTGAGGTCTCTACCGGCTTACGAACGACTCAAACTTTCCGGCCTTGAGCCTCTGGAGCTGACCCTATTTTGACACTTCAGATTTTAAAGGTCTTTCTTCCGGTCGACCTTCCTTTTTTCGATTTAGCGGCCCCATCTACGACTCGCGGACACACTTTAAAACTTTCTCTGCCTAAATTCTCCACAGAGTGTAGATCTTTTTTCGCTGTTCGCGTCGTCGGCGTGTGGAACTCCCTCCCTGAGCACGTTGTGTCAGCGCCATCCGTACCAATTTTTAAACGACGTCTGTCTCTTTGCCCTTTGAACAAGTTTCTGAAACGAACTTACTAACTCTTAGGGCCAGTGTAAGCGGCATGCCCTTGTGTGTCCTCCCCCAACTTGGCGGTAAACTGATCATTATGATTATTATGATTTTACATGATTGCATGCAGGATTTGTTTTTATTCACAGAATCGTTGGGGAACGGGGTTATTATTCACAGGACGGTTGTTCTGTTTTAGTTTCATTACTTTACGTTTATTCACAGACACAAATGACGTTTATTCACAGACACAAATTTAATAGGAATGTTCGCAGCTTTTACTTTGGTTTCAATACTGAACGTCGACGGGTTATTCACATATAATTACACAGACTAGCTAAATATTCCCGGGATTGTTCTCTGACCTAAGTTTAAACACTAAACATGACAGGGGGGGGGGGGGGGGAAAAAAATTGTGGCTCACAACATTTTAAATGCCAATTTTTTCTAGTTAGCACCCCGCTGAACCCGGAGAGGACAGAAATCTTCCCGTTTCATTAGATTTGATTTCTGTCCTATCCTGGTTCTGAGGGTTGCTAACTAGAAATGGTGGACTTAGAAAATGTTGGGTAATCAGTTTTTTGTGGACCACCCGGTATAATTTAGTTCTGAAGATATAGCGGAGCGAGAGGTGCTGAAATAATTAGTTTCTCTTCTCTATAACAGAGCTTAGCTTTTTTTGACGCGCTCCCAGCCGTAGCCATTGCGATTGCGACAGAAGGCGAGAGGGACAATTTTGACAGGTAATTCCCATCGGAAATTCCAAGGTTCTTTTACATGCCACAATCGACATGAGCACGAGAGAGCACAGGGCCCTTCTCTTCCCGAAAATGCCAGGTGTGGCTGAGGACGGACGCGAACCCGGGATCTCTGGCACACGAGACGGTCATGCTAACCATTAGGCCACCTTACCCCACAGAGCAGAGCAGGAGCAGACCTAAGAATTCTTCCCAGTGCTCCACAGGGAGAACACTGATTTTTACCCAGTGCTCTACCTCAAATTTGCCTTCCCCCTCCCCTCCTCCCCTACAGAAAATATTTTCCCCTGTAGGAAATTCATCTTCAAACTTGTGCATTTCGCATTTCATGAAATAAAGCCCCCTATGAAATTTCATCCAAATCAGGTCAAAGTTGCGACCGCTGCCATGTTGCGACCGCTGCCAGTTGAAGACTAAAACGAACTAAGCTTAAAACACACAGCATGCATAATATTCTGCATTTCATGTACGTCGTGTTCGACTACAATTTTTTATTTTTTTTTACTTATTATGCGCATGCACGAGCAAACTATCGCAGAATTTTTCTTATCAACAGGGACAGTAGAGTGGAGTGCTCAGGAGTCGGCCTACCTTTTCGGAAAATGCCCTACATTTGTAAAAATGGCCTTTTTCAGCCTAATACAGGGCCTTAAAGGCCTAAAAAGGATTTTTAAAAAAGGGTTTAAAAGGCAAAAAAATGGCTAAGAAAGGATAAAATGAGAGAGCAAAAAATACTCCCCCCCCCTCCCCCCCAGCAAAAATGTCCACTGAAACTAACTGTACCCTTTTACTATAAGTTGCACGTGCCTTTTCGGGGGTGTGCGCACGCACGCTACTGGAACTGATGTTATTAGCGGGGTTGATTTCTGGTCTAATTTCATCGACGTATTCTCTTGTCCCCAGCACCATCAAACAATTCATTGTAATATTTAGTTGTTAATATCCAAACAAAAGAGGCGTTTATGTTTATTCACACCCTCCGCACACTCGCTGTTAACGTTTTAGGCCTAACATTAATACAATTTATTAATATTTCAAATTTTGCTGTTTGATGCCTCTTCATAAACCTAAAGGTTTCTTAAAGGTTCCTTCGGGAGAGACAGTTAAAAGAGGACACTCCTACCCTACAGAAATTATGCACAAACTGTTTACCTTGCATGAATAAATCATAAACCAGTGTCATTCGATGCTACCTGTTTGGTGTGGTATGTCCCTTTAATTTTTAACGTCCACAAAAATTAATGTAGGTAAACGAGGTTTACAAGAAAATCCTAACCCTTCAAATAAGACGTAGGATTACTATAACTATTTTAAAATTTAACATAAAATTTTCTTTGATTTTAAGAAAGCCCCATGACAGCACCCATCGTCTTGCGATCCCGTCTGCAAGAAAACTAAATGGAAAACGTACCATTCCGCACAAAATCCTTGATTTTTTCAATATAATTAGGGCCGCCCCCCCCCCCCCCCCCCGGTATACGGCCGGTTTTGTAGAGCATTATTGTGACTTCCAATTTGCGTGAAAACACTGTGACGTCACTACATATCTGCCAATAATTGTTGAGGGTGCTTACAAATTAGACACCACCGTAAGCAGTCGTCGCCCAGCCCGCAACAGTCGTCCAAGCCTCCGAGATTCCCAATACGGCCTTCCACAGAATGAAGATTATCGAGATTCCCACCGCGGACTTCAATAGGACAAGGATTATCGAAATTCCCACTATGGACTTCAATAGGACAAGGATCTTCGAGATTACTACTGTGGAAATCAACAAGACAAGAATTATCGAGATTCCTACTGTGGAATTCAATAGGACAAGAATTATCGAGATTCCCACTGTGGACTTCCATAGGACAAGGATTATCGAGATTCCCACTGCGGACACACAAACGAAAAAAGTTTGTGAAAACTTTCTTGAAAACTTTTTAACGTTAACAAGTGTAAAGAAAATTAAAACGAAGTTAAACAGTCGCTAATCACGAAGATTCACCTTACATGTTTAAAAAATAATGAGTTGATCATACGTTGTTACAAAGTATTATTAATGTCTAGAACTTATTGAGTTGGGGAGTAGAATTTTTAACTCTAAAAAGTCCATATTGAAACGTCTAACATTTATTCCTTAGTTCCTTTTCAGAGCGCGCCACGCGTTCCATATGGTAGTTTTTGCTCATTTTTCAGCCCAACTCTAAAGTAAACTAAATTAAAACTAAGCTAAACTATATAATAATTAAATATAAGCTAGTTCCGTTTAGTTTAATTTATTTTAGGCTGAAAACTGAGTAGAAGTTCTCACAGAAAACTCATGGCGCCCTCTATAAACTTACACGGAACTAACAGGAATGAATCTAAGTTGTTTCAGTAGGGGCCTCCGTCACAAATTCTCCTCCCCAAACCTATCAATTCTTGTTAATGATAAGCATTTAACTTTCGTGTTGATATGTATATATTATATATTTTTTATTAGTACTCCCTGTTTTGTACATTAGTTCACTAGCCATTCTACTCTTCGGTACTAATATTTATTAGTAGTTTTAATGTTGTACTCGCAGCGTCCTATTGTTTTCATACCGTACTTCAATGACTGATTTACTATCTCACTTGCACGTTTTCATTGTAACTAATACCACAAAGTTCAACGTTAACTTCTAGTCATTAGCCTGAAACAAAGAACTAAACTATTAATTTATTCCTTTGCGCATTTCTGTTTAGTCTACATTACTAATTTAGCGCATTTCCACGAATATAGCTGTAGAGATGTACGTACACTGTAATTTGTGGTATCTGCCACTACCTTTCTGCTCATATTTGTAATTCGTAAAGGGTTGCAACGGTTCCACGAAACTATATTTAACTCCTGTGGAAACAGAGAACTTAAGCCGACACCAGAACCACACAAACTCAAGCCCATAAACCAGAAAATAACGACAAATACGCAGACAAAGCCTTGGCAACATTTTTGTTTAGACAGCATGTCTATGACGAGTGGAGGTCATCTAATCAAACCCTCTCCTTATTCATCAAAGATTAAATCATAACTCGCCGAAAATAAATGTTAATTTATAATTCGTGTGTCTCTGGGAAAAAAAAGACTAATAGTAAGTAATAGCAAGAATTGATAGGGTTGGGGAGGAGAATTTGTGACTGAGACCCAAACTGAAACGTCTTGGATACAACCGTATTAGTTCAGTCTTAGTTTATAGAGGGCGCCATGTGTTTTATGTGGGTATTTCTATTCAGTTTTCAGCCTAAAATTAAACTAAACTAAACGAAACTAGCTTGATTTTAATTATTATTTAGCCTAGCTTAGTTGTAATTTAGTTTACTTTAGATTTGGGCTGAAAAATGTGTAAAAATTATCAGCTGGAACACGTGGCGCCCTCTGAAAACTTGGACTGAACTAATGGGGACCGATCTAACGTGTTTCAATAGGGACTTTTTAGAGTTACAAATTCTCCTCCAAACCCTATAAATTCTTGGTAATAGTAATGAATGTTCGCCAGTAAACGCTAATATTTAGAACGTTTATAACGGCAACGAGTAACACAGTAACAGTAACGCAATAACACTTAAAACACCGAACACAATCCTCAACATAAACAGGAGGCATCTCTTTAAATCTTCCAAACCCTTGGACGTCCGTAGCAATATCATCAAAGCAAATCTTCACTTAACTCAGTTTAACATTTCATCTTCGCCATTAAACCGACATCAGATTTATTAAAAGGAGAGGCCGGGCTTCGTTAATTAGTAATTTATAAGCCATGCTCATTCCGACATTACTAATATTATTATTATTATATCTCCGAAAGCGATTAAGGTCCCTGGCAAAACTCTCGAGATAAATTTAACTTCCACATTCGTAATTTCAATTAGAAGATAAGACTTGGGATTTTTTTATTTCTTTAATTTTTCAGAACATTTTCCGCACATGATGTAACATGTAATCTTTCGGTTGAACAGTTTGCCCCGTGGAATATTCATAACATCCTGTTTGTCCCGCGCAATTTTCAGCTCGTCTTGTTTCTATCCTGGACCGCGAACCAGTTTGCAATTCAAATGAACCTCAACTCCGACGAAACTGTCATCGATTAACTCATCAAAGTCGGGTTATCAGGAAAGACGGGGTGCCTTCTAGTTCGGCCACCAAGATTCATGGTTCCATTGTTGTCGTGGTTACGGCAATAAACAATTCGAAAAGAGGTACTTTTCTCCTCGATGTGATTCCGAGTTAAATTTTGGCACGACCTTCCCCTACAGGTGTCGTAGTATGAACTGGATGAAACAGCAATCCACGGACTGCATGACTGATTGGGTTTGTGTATTCAAAGTTATTGGCGAGAGGTGAGGGGGGGGGGGGATGTAAGTGGAGTAAATGAAAATGTGATCCCCAATAATAATGATAATAATAATAATAAAATTTGTTGCGATAGCAACGGGTCTGGCAAGGACGGGGAGTCACTAACAGCCAACCACAATTACATGTAAATACATTGAACATAATAAGGCCAAGGAATGATGATGGTAAGAGGTTTGGGGACACGAATGCCTTACCACTAAGGTTAGACCTGCCAGGGACTCAAGGCCCCCGATGCATCGAAAAATGTGCAGGACATGAAAAGTGTTTATAAGCCCAAAATGATGCTCCACAATAAAAAGTATAAACAGTGCTAAAAATTGCATGCTAATGAATACTAAAAACTAAAGCAACCCAGATATATTATATAATATATTATAAGATATATTTTATAATATTGACCCTCCTCTCTTCATGACCCTTCCCCCTTCAAGACCCCGAAGAAGTCTAACCCCGCCCCTTCCCCAGGGTTCGTAAATTACAGACGAAACCATTTTCAAGGTTTTTCACGACGAACTTGCAACCAATTTTCAGGCTATTTGCAGAGACGGCTTTCAAAATTCCCTTTTTATTCCAGCATGGGAGGAATACGCTTAACAGCAAATGAAACAGTAATTGTTCAGCTGCCCATTCCGGCAAGAGTTGCTTGCACTGCACGGCTCCTCTCTCTGTTTTCTGTCTCCAGTCCAGCCCGAGTGAAGTACTCTTCTCAGAAGAAATAGATTCGGCTGACAAATAATTTTTATTCATTTATTTAAGTAAGTGCCTACATTAAAGTTATTGTTGTGGCATTAAAGGGACATCCGGCCTGCCTTATAACATTCCGCGTGCCAAATTACAGCTACGCGCAGATCGTCACATCCGAGCAATTACAGCGCCAAGGTAGGCTGGGGTGGTAGCTGCGTTCCTCGTATAGCTGCTGTCTCGGTTGGCTTTGGGAATAGTACACGAGACAGAATCAAGTCAACGATTATGTCGTCACAACCCGGAATGATTCTCGTATTTTAAAATCACAATAGGCTAGTGTCTTATAATTTTGCTTCAGCGATCTATTGGAATAATTAATTTTAATTTTTACCGCATTAGTCTATTAGATTTTAGATCTCATGGTAATTATTAGAAAATTAGTAGATGTACATACAGAGATGAAACGTCAAGATTATTGTACGCGCGCAATGCATCATATAGTTACGGGTCGTTCTTAAATATAGTTAACAATATTCAACAGAAAATCTCCTAGACGCCACATTTTAAACCAGATTTTTTAGCAAGGGAAAGACTACGGTAAGTAAATAGACCTTTGGGGCCGTACTTGATGTGGTGGATCGAGGAAAATGGCGCTGGAGGTATATCCCTTTAACCTCATTCCAAACAAAGTGCACTCACAAAACTCAAGGCCATTTCAACGCTACGACAACAAAAATTTCAATTTTCAAGGTTTTCCAAGCCTCAAATTTTCGGTTTTCAAACTTAAGGCTTTTCAAGGAATTAAGGCTGTGTACGAACCCTGTCCCCACAAACTGAAAGTATCCAAACACTGTGACGCCGCCCCCCCCCCCCCCCGAAAAGAGTGCCTCTCTTCGCCTGTTGAAATTGTCTGTAAACGATTTCCTGTAGCCAATACTATACAATAAATAAAGCGAAGTTCACACAAACAACGTACCAGTTGTAAGAAAAACGTACATAATTTTTGACGAAAGGAGTATAAAAACCTTGTTAGCCTTCTGTAGAGCGAAACGTCTGAGATAGCAACGACTATGACCGTCCGTCGTCTTTTTCAAAAAATCGGAAGTATGAAGCGGAAGTGGCCCACAAGTGACCGGAAGTGGCCGAGTGAGCCCATCACCTATGGAACGGTACCAGAAAAAGACAAATGGTTTTCACCATTAGATCCAACGTCCCAAAATTTGTTTAAAAAAAAAACCGAAGTATGAAGCGAAAGTGGCCCACAAGTGGCCGGATGTGATCAACGAGTGGGTGCATCATCTACGGGGCTGTACCAGATAGAGAGAAACGGTTTTCATCATTAGATTCAACGTCTAAAAAATAGTTTAAAATATTTTTAAAAAGCCGGAAGTATTCCGCGAAAGTGTGCGGAAGTGGCAGAAATGGGCAGAAGACCGGTAGCGACTAGGTAGTAGCTGCAGCTGCTTATCGATTTAAAAATGTTCTCGAAAACATTCAAACATGTATTCTAAACACCATTTGTGTCCACGTATGATGATAAGCACAGTTTTTTTTTTTTGCTTGCCTCTTCCCTGAAAAAAGAAGAAATCAAGGAACCAGAAATCAGGACCCCATGGCTTTTCTAGAAAATTGTTTGATGAAACGAAGCAAACTACAGTACTGACACTGACAACTTCAAAAGCGTTGTAAATACTTACATTTTGGGTTGTGGCGTGTTTAGAAATTGGCTGTGAAAATTTCATTTTTGAGGTCCACAAATGCGTTTTTCCTCCAGTTTTGCCAGTAGTTATTCTTGACCAACCTCTTAGCAGAGTCTAAGAAAAAATTTAAGAACCCCCCCCCCTACACTCAAAAGGAACCAAAAAAAATGACGACCCCTCCCAATTTCATCCGCCCTCCCCCCTCCCCCAACCCGCGGGTGATTTCGGCCGCCAAAAAAAATTCATTGCTCTAATTAGCTCGTGTTCCTCAATGAAATAAATTGAAAATGAAAATGTATTATTATCCGGCTATTGTTCTGGGTTAAATTTGGCACTACCTTCACAATGGCAATCTGATGTGCTTGAAATAGGTTTAAACAGATCCTATATATGATATCCTTTGTATTTTTATCTTTTAGTAATGGAGGAGACAATACTGAATTGCAAAAGAACTTGGTATGTGTATTGTTGGATCTGTATCATATCAGAAACAAAATTGTGAAACACACTGCCTTATTGAGAATAGCTTGGCCCTTCAAAGGAGTGATACCAACAGCCTAACTTCAGCAGTTTATTATTCCACCGACTTCATAGGTTAAAAGGAAATCTAGTGATCATAAAGTAATTACTGAACCCTTACAGATAAAAGTCAAATAATATTACTGTTGTGTGGTAAGCTTTTGGACTTAGAAGTATATTTAAAAAAATAGGCCTTAACGGTGGCTGAAACAGGTATAGGACAATGTAGAAATAGGATAAAATGTGCGCGAATACCACATAAAAATCACTATACCACGCGCCATGGTTGTTTGCTGTGACGTGCATATCACGTGACTGGGCTAGTCCAATCAGACGGCCAAACAGCCGTTGTTCTCGTTCGTCATTGGCTCACTCATGGTGACGTCACGGCAAACAGCCATGGCGCATGGTTTAGGCACAGTGCTAGTGGCGACACTCGGCCACGTGGGTCCATGGGCAAACATTCCTTGCGCCCCACCCCCCTTCCCGCAACCACACTACGCCTGCATTCGGAAACCATTTGTGAGATGAGCAGAAATTTAATGCTTCTAGATCAAAATAGTTATTTACTAAATAGCTATTTGGAGAAGGCAAGCAACTTACAACGACGACATACGACGACATGCACTGACAAATTGGAAAAAAAAATGTTTGGCGTGTCAAGATGGTATAAAAAAAAGGTCTCGACTGCTGTTGTAATTATTTTAAGGACCCGAAATTTCTAAAATCTGGTTTGAATTTTTGTTATTGGAAGTATAGAATTGGGTAACGATTGGATATTGTAATCTGCTGTACTCACACGCCAGCACCCGCCCGGCCCGCCCCACTAGTAAAAAAAACCTTCTACTCTTATGCAATAAACTAATTGAATTGATAGCTATTTCCCAATTGCATTACCCCTTCCAGAACACATCTGTAAAAGTATTTTCGACATCTGCGTGATAACCATTTTGGACGCCACCTTACAGAAAAAATTCTAACAAAGGAACGACCTGAATAAGGTATCGTATTCGTGAGCGTATTAAGAAATATGGAGAATATTAACGCGGATTCGTTTTAAGGGTATATCCCTTTAATTTAGTTTGGGTCTGTTTCCCTGGAGACGGCGTCCTCAGCAACTAGCTGCTAGAGAAGCGCAGGCCATAAAACATGTTAGATACCGCCAGATGGTGTTTGACGTGGCAGTTAACATCTCCCCCTCTCCCCTAGCCAATGACACTGCTGTCCATTTCAAGGACCATTTGTTTGACAGACAAGCAGACAGTAATGACCTTGGTCAAACTTGAAAAATGGCACACAAGTTGAGTATGGTAATTTTGAACATAATTCCAGCACAACAAGAAATTTGGGACTGCCTGAAGCATTAAAAGACAATTTAAAACAAAAGTAGGTTCAAGTAAATGGTGCCGTTGCACACAGCAAATACAGCGTGGTCCACAAAAAACTGACGGCCCAAAATTTTATACGTCCACATTTTCTAGTTAGCACCCCTCAGAACCAGGACACTACATAAACCTTCACGTTTCATTAGATTTGATTTCTGTCCTCTCCTGGTTCTGACGGGTGCTAACTAGAAAAGTTGGACTAAAAAATTTTGGGGCCTCAGTTTTTTGTGGACCACCCTGTAATTGTAAGTCATAAAAGCAGACAAATATTAATTTTTAGCATGGGGGGCGGGGACGTGTCAGCGTGACGTCACCACCGGGCATTAACTGCAATTATCGCACGGTCCGCAACTTTCACAATGCTAAAAAACTTTCAGCGTTATATTCCATATCACCACACTTTACAGTGTGGTTATATGGATGCCATGAACAAAGTGGGGTGATGTCACATGACATGACTATGAGGTGAACGACGTAATTTTTACATGGTGAAGTTTCCGCGATGTAAATTTACAAAAAAAAATGCGTTTCTCTTACCCTCAAGGCACAAAGCACAACCCCCCCTCCCCGATCAAATGGTATCGGGCGCAAACCTGACAGCATCAATACAAAATTATGCAAACGTGACGACATAATTATTGCATATATAGACAACACTGCTATGAAGCCAAACTTTCCATTTCCCCAACAATTTTGTTTTTCATTTTGAAAGTTAGGTACCGTGCGATAAATTAGTTATACCACCCGGGTCGAACTATGTCGGATTTATGAGCCGATGGGCGATATACATGGCCAATCCTCTCGGACTATACGTCTCGAGGACGTAGTTCTCGCGGATTGTCCATGGACGGGATATCGCCCGTCTGGTGAAAAATCCTATACAGTTCACCAGGGATGGTATAACTATTACATATTTCAGCTTGAAAGTGCCGAAAGTCCCACACCCTAAAGCAGCTAGGGGATGAGCACAATCCCATTTCAATGGATTTCAGTCAATTACCTAGACATGAAGTGAAGAGCAAGTCAAATCAAACCCACATCTACCCAAATACCGTTTATAAGCAATTCCATTCCCTGATCAATTCCAATTCATAGTTCGGAGTCAATTCCAACCAAGTCGTTGCCGTTTTTCAAGTCAATTCAAATTATTGCCTCATTCTGTATTTACTATTTCAAATCATTTCCCATCGATTATTTTCGTTTCTCATTCTGACAAATCAATTCTAATTCACTGACTTGCTTTTGATCCAGTCTTAGATCCAATCAATTCCCGGTTGATTCAGAAAATATTTTGAGCAATTCCATACAATTCCACCCAATTCAGTCTAAGTCCAGCATAATTTCAGGTAAATTCTAACAAAATTTTAAGTATTGCCTAAAATTTAGACGATTTTGGTTAATTTTGGTGATTTTGGTGAATTTTGGTGATTTTGGTGAATTTTGGTGATTTTGGTAAATTTTGGGGCTGAAATTGCGTAAATTAATTTGGATTTTGTGGAATTGGTCTGAATGTTACGTTGAATCAAATTCGGTCAAAACAAGGAATTTTAAGTCAAATAAAAAATCAAAATCAAATCTAGACAACGCCAATCCAACGGATGACTTGGCAAGTCAAGTCAACCTGAACGCAACATGGGTTAATTGAATTGGTTGCCCATCACGTCAGTTCCCACCAAGTCAGTTTATAATTTCGGGCAAATACCCAATTCAGGTCAAGCAGAATTGAAGATTAATAAAGCCAATTCCACGAATTCATAACCTGGAATTGTCCAACGTATGAAATCATTTCCACCAAGTCCGTAAAAGTAGAAGTAAGTCAATTAATTCCAAGTTCGGAATTGACTTGCGCCCATCACTGCCCTAAAGTCAAATCCCGGTAGACGATGCGCCTTCATTACAGGAAAGGAGATATTTTTTACCTGGTTTTTATTAATGTTTTTTATCCTTCCTTCAGTCTTTCTTTTTTTTCCCCTCATGGGTGTGTGGGAGGTGGAATTTCGCAGGTGAACAATGCTATTTACTATCGTTTCCATTGGGATAGAAGGACAATGATTTCTCAGTTGGACCGAATCCAGTGACGTCACAGAATGCTACAAAAGGGGGCAATTATGACGTGAGGAAAGAGGCCACGAAGCCAGTGCCTCGTTACCAAAGTGAAGCCAACTATGGCGCCGTGCGTGATTATTAATGCGGATAGGGCTTTGGCCGGGTGACACAATAGGAGCCACTATACTGTTGGTAGGTTGGATTTTAGCCCCAACAAAAACCCCCTAGCCCGCGTCCCCGAACCAACACAACAAATAGGACGGTTCTGGGAAGGGCGGATCCAAAACGAAGACCTGGAGGGGCCGCAGGAAGATTTTTCCACGTTTTCGTGCATTTTTTTCGTAAATTTAACTGCGATTTTTCAAAACATGTTGGCGCTTTTTCCGTGTTTATTTGCCTTGGAGAAGGCCGCAGCCCCCTTCCTTGGGTCCGACTTTTTCGAGATGTTATGCTCGAACGTAAACTGAACGCGTACCGATAGCTCACGGTTAAAATTTGTTGTGATGCCGTCCATCCCCACTCCCCCGAGTCCCACACAAAAAAGGAGAAAAATATTATTTTTTTTTTTAGAAATTAAATCTTTGTTGATAGCTTACAACTTTTCAGTAAAAGTAATTATTTTAAAGTAAAATAGTTCCTTTATTTTATTTTTCCCGTGACCGGGAGGCACGCTTGAGGCCTTTTATCGGCCTGTGGCATCCGGTCCTGCCTCATGCGCGCAAATTTTGGAACGACTTGTTACAACTATTTTTAGAGAACCTACGTTAAAAATAGTATAGGTTTCGATAAAATAAATATCTACGAAAAATATCATTTCTGATACTATTATTCCAACTATTATTCCAGTCCAGATACACTTCAGCTTCATGCAACTTTTGAAACGACCTTAATACTTAGAGAGGAAACGGGTTCTCTAAGTCAAGGCCGACTGGGGTCGAAATCGCGTGTTTTGGCTCCCTGGCCCCTTCACGACAATTATCGCAAGGACTGGCAATTAGCGCCTCTTAATTTAATTTAATATAATAGAACAGTGCGTTGTCAGTTTTCCTAATGGAAAGGCGACAAACTTTAATGCAATTTTTTGTTAACAATAGCCCAAAATTAGAATGGGAACAAGTAAAACAATAACAAGAAAGTAATAACAATAAAAAATAACAAATTCGTGTTATATCAAACACAAACAATGGTCATAGCGTGCATCCACCGAAAAGAATTATTTATACTGGAATTTAGTCTCTGCGGAGATGTGACTGTCTAACTGGTTTTGGAATACAATGGTAGAGGGAGCGTCAGTGACATAATCAGGGAGGGAATTCCAAAAAATAATCAAACTGCAGGCAAATGAATCACGGGTAGCATTCAATCTAAAGCTTGGGAACCTAAGGTTGTACATGGAGCCGCAAGTAGAAAATGGGGAAGTACACAATTCGAAGAAAGTACAGGGAATTTTTGTCTCAGTGTTTCTGATAATTTTGTACATGAGGATTAAACCCCCTCTTTGACGACGCCTCTTTAACATTCCATACGTAAAATAAGATGGCCTGGAGCCCGGAAAGAAAAATCCGAAGCCTCTTTCCCAGCCGACAGTGGTAGCATTCGATATCGTATAAAGCGAGAGTTAAACGTGAATTTTCTCACAAGCTCCTGCAACTTAAGGGACAAATCTGATTCTCGAATTTAAGCTATCCCATGAAATTTGAATCAGACGTGTGGTTCGCAAACGCCGTCTGCCGACAAATAGTGGCAGCTGTGTGAATAAGCAGCCATCTTGTATTGCGCAATCGCACCTCAGGAGTTGCCAGCTTCTGTCAAAATCGCTCTCCGACAATTGTGACGAAATTACCCGATCTCGTTTTGCTCTCGGATGAATGGAAATCGTGAAACGCTCTTTAAAACAGCTCGAAATCAGTATCATCGCGTTTTTAAAAATGTCAAACTTGGCATTTAAAAGCTCCTGTTCACTATTTCGATAGCGTCGCCCATATTCTAAATACAGCATCCACGTTCCAGATTCTCCGTCATCTAATAGGCTGATGTGGGTCACGTGATCTCGTTTTATTTATGAAAATCACGGCGCTGCTGCGAATAGCGTTGTTCCATTTTATATTTATCGCTGTTCGAAGATTCGACGGTGCTGCAGCTAGAAGTCAAAAAGGTGAAAAAGCGCCTTTAAATAAAGTAAGGCAAAGAAAGATTTATTCCAGGCATAAGCATGGAATGAAGCATAGATCACCGAGAATAACTCGTGAAGCGGTCAGGCAACAGTAAAAAATAAATAACTATAAAATGTCAATAAAAAACACACCAAGCCAATTTTAACATTAACACGATGAGGACGGTAAATAACTTGGGACTTTTCATCAATGTCGGGATAGCCACGTATTTACAAAATTAATGGCATTTTCTCTGCGTGTTACTTACAAAATTGTTTAGGAGCACAGGTCCTAATAACGATTAAAATCAGTTGGAGTGAATCTTTTGAAGCGGCTTTGCTGATTAATGTTGGATCAAGTTGATATGTAATTTAATTTGCAAGAGATGAGATTGGGTAAACGGCCCTTACGAAAAACGACGCAGCAGAATAGATTTGTTTTACCACAACATGGCGAGCCCTCGACCTGGTAAAGCAAAACGCCCGCTTCAAGAGTTTCACTAGAAAAAGTTAAGGACTTCTAGGTACGTTAAGGCTGAAATACTTTTTACTAGTAATGGTTTGCAAGTTGTTTGCGGACCGGTAATTATTAACTACCCCAAAACAAAACTTGTTAAGGATACCCGCCAAGCTTTTTGGCCGTGTGAAGTCGTGATATCAAACGCCAAGCTCTTTCGCCAAGCTAATCCCACCGAGAAATAGTTCGAAGGTTAAATGAAATATCCACCCAAAACCAAAACTGGTAGAAATTACTGCGCAATTTTCAATTATTTCATTTAACGTTTTAAGTCTTAGTCGGTCGGATTAGTTTGGCGAAAGAGCGTGGCGTTTGATATCACGACTTCAACGGCCTAAAGCTTGGCGGGAATCCTTAACAAGTTTTGTTTTGGGGTAGATATCAGATATTTTTGGTCCAAATTACTGAAATCCATTTTTTGCTTAATAATTCCGAGATGAAAACACCAATCTAGTTTTCGGGTCCATTTGTTTTTTTGTTTATTTTTTTTGGCTTTCGTTAGATTTTGAGGGTGGCAGTCACCTTTTTTAATATGATTAGCATTTCTTATTAGTACTGCAAACGCACGAATTTATTCAAACAGTTTGGCATTGTTGCATAATAATAATGTTTAAAACAATGTAAAGCAATCAATTTGGACTTTTGGAGTTGTTTAACCCCTGAACCACTTGACAAATTAGAAAGGTCCATATGAAAAGGACACTTCTACAGATCAATACCTGTACAATAAGCTAAGAACCAGCTTTATTCACCACATGGAAGAATTTATTTTCGTGATACAAAAAAAGCGTTACCAGTTGTAGTTAGTAATTAGACAAATTTCAACGTTATTCACATCGTTTTTTCAACAAGAAAACGGTAAGCTGTGTCCTTAATAGTGACTTTTATGTTGTCAGGTGACCAAAGTCTCCCGATTCAACAAGTTTCAGCTTTTTCTGTCGCACTGTTATTTATCCTAAGACGGCTGAAAACTGCCTAAGTACCTTAGCTGTAAAGACACAACGTGTCTAGTGGTCGCCATGCTCATATATATATTTTATCTGGATGTTACAGTTTTATCTTGGCGGGCGACACACTAGCGTGTGTCTTGATTATTATTCACGTCATTTTTTCAACAAGAAAATGTTAAGCTGTGTCACTAACAGCGACTTTTATGTTGTCAGGTGACCAAAGTCTCCCGTTTAAACAAGTTTCAGTCTTTTCTGTCGCATAGTTATTTATCCTCAGATGGCTGAAAACAGCCAAACTACCTTTGCTGTAAAGACACAACGTGTCTAGTGGCCGCCATGCTCATATAAATTGTATCTGGATAGGTTATCGTTTTCATCTTGGCGGGCGACACAATAGCGTGTTTTGATCATTTATTTGTCATGGCTTGTTTTCCACACAATTGGAAACATGAATACGTAATGCTATTTTTTAATTACTCCAGTAGAAATCATATACACTGACGTGAAAATGCATAAAAAAAAA
>JAHWFP010181011.1:0-18695 GCA_023313725.1 Lithobius niger | reverse complement strand
AAAGAAGTTTGAATTTAACAAGTCTGCAGTGAACCCTTGAAATTACAAAGTTATTTTTTTTAAACCCTTATGATGTTTGTTCATGACGTCATAGTTTGTTCATGCAAACCTCCTCGAGCGAAGAGAGATGATCTGGAAAAGGATGCACGCAAAAAATAACCTAAAAGGACGACGTATTTTGCAACACACCACATATGGAACGTAAAATTGGTTTTGGTATTAACTGACTTGATGCGTGGAAAAATCAAAACAATAGACTTGGCTTTAAAAGGGTGTCAAACATTCGTATTTCTGAAGCACGGCGGTGCATGGATTGAACGAGCAAATCGAGCGATTTCCATGTAGACTAAACCTTTTCAATGTGTGTTTCGCTTTGCTCTCGCAATCTTTCATCTCTCACCTTCGTAGGAGATTACATCTGGAGGAGGGGGGGGGATTGAGGCTTAATGGCGCGTCGACAACTTGGTCATTAGCGCCAACCTCAGTCACAGTGCAGTGGTCCGGGTTGCCACTGCACCACACATTACAGAGATGTTATCCAAACCCCTAATCTAAATCTTGTCATACATCTGTACCTCCTGCAAAAATTGAAAAACACCGGACAGGAGGACAGACTTATCGCCCAACTGACGCGCAATGTCATGCGGAAGATGGAACCGACGACGAACACCATCAAGATGGCGACAATCAACAAGTAAGTGCCGGACCGTAAGTGGCCGTCGACACCAAGAACATTCAGGAGGGTCAACCCCCCGCAAAAGGAAACAGTGAGTAAGTCGGGTGGTAAGTCTGGAGGAGAAGACGTACCAACGTGCAAACAAATGGTATGGTTTTGAATGATGCAGGTGAAACATAGATGTGCTGAGGAATGAGATGAACGAGCTGTGAGCAACAGTTGCAATGATTAGTTAGCGTAAAAATAATCAGCACATCGATTTTGTGATGCTCTTGGGATCAAAGAAATTAAATGAAGCATGGATCGACCCCAATGGAGTGAGCGAAGCGAATTAACGATATGGCTAGTAATAATAAAAAAAAAAGCGTACGGCGTCAGAGCTCGTATTCTCAAGGTCTCATGTGCAGTTGGCAGACGAACATACGGCTCAGTTCTTCCCTGCTTGAAGTCTGATATATTTATATAAAATAGAAAAAGAACATAGAAAATAAACTGATTTATTATACAGCCTCTCGTTCGACTAAGTTGCCTAATTGTAATTGTTTAGAACTCATTTATTCACCGAGTTACTAATATGGTAGCAGGGGAACAGTTTAATAGTCTTTACGCACAAACGTTTTTTCTAATCAAACTATTACAGGCATACTTAAAAAAGCAATTACGTGTGCAAATCAATGCACAACAGCATCTCGGGATCACCAGGATCTCGGTGTTTAGTTTGACTCGACCTTAAAATCCACGATCACATAGTGGCAAATGCTTGTCGTTGTCTGGGAATTGTCAACCGGATTTTTAATTCTGTCTGTGTTGAAACTAAAATCCGTGCTTTTCAAAGTTAAGTTCGCCCGCTTTTGGAGAATGCTTCACAGGTTTGGTCCCCTTACCTGTTGTGAGACATTGCCCATTTGTAATCGGCGCAGCGTCGTTTTACGAAACGGCTTCCTGGCCTTGCACAGCTGCCTTATTATCTGCGTTTCAAGCGTCTCGAGCTGGCCTCCCTTGAAGTGCGCCGACTTAAGACTTACCTAATTTTAAGGAAAAATTATTTATTTTAATTTTATTTTATTTTATTTTATTTTATTTTATTTTAATTTTAATTTTAATTTTAATTTATTTATTTATTTATTTATTTATTTTATTTATTTATTTATTTATTTTTATTTATTTATATTACCTAATTTTAACATTTAAAATTCTGTGCGGCTTTCTGGCGACAGATTTACCATTTTTTACCTCAGCCATGTTAGCAGGACTAGGGGTCATAGTTATAAATTAAAAAATTATAAATTATAAATTATAAATTCTCCCCTCGGCCAGACTTAATTGCGAAGTACCTTTTATACCGTTAGGGTGGTTTCAGTGTGGAATGCTTTGTATGGACGGATCGTTACGGCTGCTTCCGTCAACAGCTTCAGACGTCATGTAATGCACACTTGTTTCTGGTCATGTCTTTGCTGGTGACCATAGCTTTATTATTTTATTTTTTTTTATCTTGATAAAAGATTGAGACAGTTCGTTTAGGCCAAGCTTTAAACAGCTGAGATGCATATTTTTTATATTTAAAAAATATTGAACAATGATACAGCTTCCCCCCCCCCCCTACTTGTCCCTCATGTTTGGCCAGGGACCATCTTGTCCCTGGTAAGTCTAACCTTGGTGGTAAGGCATTCGTGATCCCCAACCCAATACTATGTACCCTTCCTCTGCAGCTGAGCCATCGTCTTCGTTTTAAACTTGTAAACTCCTAAACTTTTGGAATTTACAATTTTTTGTTTTAACTTCGGATTGCAGCTAGTGACCACCAGGTCCTTGGCATTCCGATTGCGTTTGCAACGGACTTATTTGTATTATTATTAAACCATTGCTAACATAAACTCAATGAAAGTTTATAGTTTGCACATTAAAGCCACAAATTTGTATTAATAAACAAAAACGCATCGTTTAAAGTTAAAAGTAAGGGTCTAAAAGACAAAACCTGTAAGGAACACGGACAAGCTTTGACTGTAAGGGTCTAGGTGTCAAATTTGGCCAGTAAAACACTGCTAAGCATTAGACCCTTACTACCCGGTTTTTGAAGAACATCTGTCCGAGATCGTCCTATATAGACCCATGAGATGAACCAATGATAGTGGGGGGTGTGGGTTTCCTACTTTGCTTTAGGTTGACATTTTTTTTCGGTTTGGTAACATGGCAGCGATTCCAAGCAAGACAACCTGCTACAAGCGTAAGCGTAGTTCAGTAAGTTACCTTCATGCACTTACGTTTCATCGAAGTGCAACGGGGAGATTAAGGTGCTATGCAAGTGATCTGGGGGCGAACTGGGTAACCGGATCGAATCCGGATCATGCCACTCCGATTTAACGTAAGTGCATAAAGGTGGCTTACTGAACTACGTTACTTCTAGTGTATGATTTTCGCTGTTGGCTAATTTCCAGTTTTCCTTACTAAGTCATTAACATGATCACCGGGTAGTAAGGGTCTAATGCTTAGCAGTGTCTTACTGGCCAAATTTGACACCTAGACCCTTACAGTCAAAGCTTGTCTGTGTTCCTTACAGGTTTTGACTTTTAGACCCTTACTTTTAACTTTAAACGATACGTTTTTGTTTATTAATCCGTGTTACTTTGAGAATTGTAATTAATAGGTGTGGTGGTGGATGAGGGGTGGGGTATGTGCGACACCTTTATAATTAATTTGTTGTTTCTTTTGTTGCGCCGCCTTTATGCTCGGTAAATTGCTATGGCCCTTACTAACCTGGCTATCGTAAGTGTTAACAATAGAAACAAATCCTTTAATCTTCAGTCTGTCTTGCAGCTGGCGTTTGCAAAATGGCATTGTTGCATAATAACAATGTTTAAAACAATGTAAAACAATTAATCTGGTCGTTTAGAGCTCCGTAACCCTTGAACCACTTGACCAATTAGGAAAGGCCTTGTGGAAAGGGCACATCTACGGAGCAATACCTGTAAAATGAGCTAAGAACCAGCTTTACAGGACAAATAGTTTGACCTGTAGAGAGGACAGACGAAAGTATCCCCAGAACAACAACAAGAAGAAGCAGAAGAAGAAGAAGCAGAACAAGAAGTTGTCTATTTGGCCCCTCTCTGTATCTCGGGTTTCGCTGAACTGAATTTCACAATTTTTGGACTGTAGACAGGCCTTGACTTGTCAAGGCTAGATTCCAAATTTGGTTTAAATTTTTTTTTAATTTTGACGGAGTTATAAGCTCTCAAAGTTGAAAGTTTAACACAGCCAGTGTTAATTAGTACTTTATTACTATTTTTTCACTGAGAAAAATTGTTGTGTTGAGTAAATTTAATGTATGCGTTACCGTTTATCAGAGTTGAATTTGGATGAATTACTCACTGCATTATGGGATATCCCACTTGCTACATTTACCGGTTTAACCCCAAAGTCGCGCTTCGGATGCTACTTTATATGCTATTCTATACTACTGGTACATCTCTCTTTTACAACTGGGAGTAGCTTCCACCCCCCCCCCCCTCCCCGCCGTCAATTACGGTGGCCACATGGCCAGGATGATGATGAAGGTGACGATGAGTAGACGAAGAGGGGGACAATTTCGCAGAACAATCCGAGCGAAAAATTTACGATCTTTGACATGTCACAATTGACATGAAGCTCCACAGAGCTCTTCTCGTCCCGAGAATGCCAGGGGGCATCTAAGGCTTGGATCGAACCTGGACCTCCCAGACAGTAACCTAACAGTCGTGCTAACCGCTAGCCCCCTATAACGATTATTTATTTTCGCAAATTTTCCACCAGACGTCAGTTGTGCAGCTTAGTAACTGAATACATCGAACCACTTAAAACCAGAATCGTATGATTAGGAATATCTAACTAAGCAGTAAGTCCCATTGAAAATAAGTTTGGAAATGATGGGTGTTTTAACCAGGTTAGAATTGATTTTTTTTTTTTTAATAGCTGGCATTTATTTAATTTGTTTACCTTTGGTTTTATAGTATGTAGAGTGATATGCCAACCACTCAAGACTGTTAACTGGAACAGTCACCTGGACGTCTTTCATGCCCTCCCTGTACCCCTGTCACCCTGTCCCTCTACCACATGCTTCATTCAAAGCGTGTGAACAAGGCTTGGTTGAAGTGACAGTTGTCGTGGTATGGGGTAAGTGGTGGTAATAGCATTATTGAGTTAAAAACTAACAGAAAGTGCTATAGTAAAATCACAGGAGAGACGACCACGTTGCTCTGAACAGCATCGCTTTCCAGTCCAAACGAGAAGTTAATAACATTTAAATACACGTCTCATCATTGCTTTCTGCAACACGACCCGAAATGAGCTTTACCTCCATACGGAAATTGAACTACCTGTGTAGAGTAACTTTTTTAGGCAGTGAACGAATTTAAACTGTCTGGGTAGAATAACTTTTATGGGCAGTGAAGGAAACTTCCTGGGTAGACTAACGTTTATAGGCTGTGAAGGAAATTATATTATCTAGGTAGTCTAACTTGTATGGGCAGTGAAGGAAGTTAAAATATTTGGATAGACCTTATGTGCATTGAAGAAATTAAAATATTTGGAAGACTAACTCTTTATGTTGTAAACGTGGACCGCCGAGAAACCTTCGTTTTGCCAAACGAAGAAATTTTTTTTTCTTTGAGCGCCCAAATGCCTCGGCCGGGAAAAAACCCCAGATTTCAAACGCCTGTGTCTCCCAAGAAAATGGACCAATCCGTCTCATCTAAACAGCTCTTAATAGCCACGAACTTTATCTGTTTCCCCCCGCAAACAGAACACGAAAATTCCATCTAGAAGTCATTCTACAGCATTTAGAAAAACGCACGAAACTGAAGCCGTAAAATCACCGTAGCGCACGAGACGCCATTTTCGCCACTTGTAAAATTTGTATTTACTTTTTATTTTCACTTAGGCATAAAGCCAAAAACATTAGTTTAGTGTTTTAGAGGAGGAGCTTCCTCTGCGAAGGTACTTAACCTCCTATTTAATTGTACAGACAACTTTGAGTGTGATATTTTTTATTGTGTTGAACTGCAGCAACTTCTATGAAAAATTTCCACAGCGATCGTCACCTGTCCTTTAACTTTGATGTTATTTATTTTACTCAAACTTAAATGCGTTATAGCATTCTCTAAGCTAATATATTAATTCTTTTTATGCATTCTTAATAATAATCTTTTGCCCCCAAAACGCTACCACTAGTCCAAAATATACAGACATCGGCAATCACCGGACACGAATTTTTGTGTATATATGTTTTGCTTTAATTCTCTACAAAACTCGACTGACCCATCCGAATGTTACTACTAGCTTGCTCTGCTATTAAAGACCAAATGATATTTGTAAAAGATCTATTTCCATGCAATCCGAAAGTCAAACTGTGCTTAAAAACTTCGAATCCTCAATTTCCCCCCCCCCCCCCGCCAAAACTGGTTGTGGTGTGTAACACTGCAGTTTTCAGTTAAAGCTTGTAAAATTTTATAGTAATACTTTATGTATTACCCAAACCAATGTACTAAGCTTAACACGAGCCAATTCACGATGTGCATTTGTAAATAATCAATCCATAATCAATTTCCCAATGCAAAGACCATTTCCCAAAGTTCAAGAGTTGAAAACTCTATTTGGTCGAGTCTAACCATTCCCTACTCCTTCAAACGGCTCTGCACCAAAACCCTTTGCTCTACCGACTTTCCCATTGTTCTCCTGGCCCTCCACCAATCAGACCCCCGTAGCTCTCCTCGGCGTCCGCGCTTAGGTAGAGAAAATCCGCTGCTCCAGCTTAAAAAGCCCCAGTTGCCCTCCCTCGACAGCTCAGTCAGCACAGCTCACAGATCTCTCAAGCTAGAAGGGTCACGCCGGTCGGGTGTGGAGATGTCACGTCCGGGATTGCCATGCCGGGCAGAATGGTAGTGGTTGTAAGTAAACTAGTTTAACTTTAGAAGTTTATCTTTAGGACCCCCCAATTCTAAATTTATAGTCTAACTTAAATTAACCTCTAGCTTGGAGTCTTTATGGTTGGTAAGCCTTATCGGCATTGCTGGTCTTTACCTCCATAATGTTAGAGTAGGCATCTCTTTCTAAAAAGCCAGTTTCTTTCTTTGTTCATTGTTTAATGTAAACAAAGGGACGGTTTGATCCTCGCGAGGAAAAATAACTGTGGGACGACTTGAAAACTACAGTTGTCAAATATAGTTGTAACTTAGCAGACGTGGTTCAGCTTGCTGGGTATTCCTTGATAGGAACCCAAGATAAAAATGCTTTTTCTTGTCTAAATTAAGTGTTTTTCTTGTATCCAAGTGAATTTCTAATGTAAATTCCTGATTTATTAGTTTTTGCAAACTTGTAAAGACAAACTAGTGAACTTAAATGTAAAAGTGTTTATTCTTTTCATTCTGATGTTTTAAAATAAAAACCAAGAGTTTTTAAACCTCAGGTTCGTTCCCTAGTGAGATTAATTGTTTTTAAGTGTAAATTATAATGTAGCCCATTTTAGCTTTATACTTCGTTAAGCAATTAAATTAATCCACCGTTGGTGGCAGTGTATTACCGGAAGCATTAAGGTTAGGCCTAGAATAGGACACCGACGCTCCATCCCCCAAGCCGGGACTGTAGCCCATGCTGTGTTTATTATCGTAAAAAGTCGTAATAACCACGTAACCTGATGCAAAGAAGTACTCTTCAACCAAGGATGTCGGGGGCGCTACAAGCACCTCAGCCGTCGTAGCGTCCGCCGCTACAATGTGCAATGAAGGAAGTTACACTAGCTGGGTAAACTACCTCATGAGCTGTGAAGGAAATTAAATTGCCAGGTCACTAACTTTTATGAGGGATGAAGGAAATTAAACTACCTAAGTTTATGGGCTGTGAAGGAAATAAAACTATCTGGGTAGACTAACTCTTATGGGCCGTGAAGGAAATTAAACTATCTGGGTAGATTAACCTTTACAGGCAGTGATGGAAATTAAACTATTGCTAGACTAAATTTTATGGGCGATGAAGGAAATTAATACACCTGGGTAGATTGACTTTTATGGGCTGTGAAGGATGTCTAACTTAGTCTAACTTGTCTGACTTGTATGGGCAGTGAAGGACGTTAATGTATTTGGGCAGACCTTATGTGCATTGAAAAAACTAAAATATTAGAAAAGACTAACTCTTATGTGCAATGTAAGAATTTACACTTGCTCGGTAAACTACCTCATGGGCTGTGAAGGAAATTAAACTGCCAGGTACACTAACTTTTATAGGGGATGAAGGAAATTAAAACTACCTATGTAGACTAAATTTATGGGCAGTGAAGGAAATTAAACTGTCTGGGTAGACTAACTTTTATAGGCAGTGATGGAAATTAAACTATTGATCGACTAACATTTATGGGCGATTTAGGAAATTAACATACTTGGGTAGAATAACTTATGGGCAGTGAAGGAAAATAAACTATCTGGGAAGACCAGTGAAGGAAACTACATGGGTGGACTAACGTTTATAGGCTGTGAAGGAAATTATATTATCTAGATAGTCTAACTTGTAAAGGCAGTGAAGGAAGTTATATTTGATAGACCTCATGTGCATTGAAGTAATTAAAACATTTGGGAAGACTAACTGTTATGTGCAATGAAGGAAGTTACACTAGCTGGGTAAACTACCTCATGAGCTGTGAAGGAAATTAAACTGCCAGGTGCACTAACTTTTATGGGGGATGAAGGAAATTAAGCTACCTACCTTTATGGGCTGTGAAGGAAATAATACTATCTGGGTAGACTAACTTTTATGGGCCGTGAAGGATATTAAACTATCTGGGTGGACTAACTTTTACAAGCAGCGATGAAAATTAAACTATTGCTAGACTAAATTTTGTGGGTGATGAAGGAAATTAACACACCTGGTTAGATTAATTTTTATGGGCTGTGAAGGATATTACATTATTGCTAACTTAGTCTAACTTGTTTAACTTGTATGGGCAGTGAAGGACGTTAAAATATTTGGGCAGACCTTATACGCATTGAAGAAATTAAAATATTAGAGAAGACTAACTCTTATGTGCAATGAAAGAATTTACACTTGCTGGGTAACTACCTCATGGGCTGTGAAGGAAATTAAACTGCCAGGTACACTAAGTTTTATGAGGGATGAAGGAAATTAAAACTACCTATTAGACTAAATTTATGGGCAGTGAAGGAAATTAAACTGTCTGGTAGACTAACGATTACAGGCAGTGATGGAAATTAAAAATTGGTAGACTAACGTTTATGGGCAGTGAAGGAAATTAAACGATCTGGGTAGACTAACTCTTAGGGGCCATGAAAGAAACTAAACTATTAGAATAGACTAACTTTTATAGGCAGTGATGGAAATTAAACTATTGATAGACTAACCTTTATGGGCGATGAAGGAAATTAACATTACTGGGTAGATTAACTTTAATGGGCTGTAAAGGAAATTATATTATTTCTAACTTAGTCTAACTTGTATGGGCAGTGAAGGACGTTAAAATATTTGGGTAGACCTTTAAAACATTTGGGTAGACTAATGCTGATGGACTGTGAAGGAAATTAAACTGTCTGGATAGACTAACTTTTACACGCAGTGATGGAAATTAAACTAGTGGTAGACTAACGTTTATGGGCGATAAATAAATTTAAACCACCTGGGTAGATTAAGTTTATGGGTAGTGAAGAAAATTAAACTAAGTAGATTAACTCTTATGGGCAGTAAAGGAAGCTAAACTATCTGGGAAGACTAACTTTTATGGGCAGTGAAGGAAATTAAACTGTCTAGGTGTAGACTAACTCTTATAGGTAATGAAGAAAATTAAACTATCTGAGTAGATTAACTCTATTAAAGGAAATTAAATGATCTGGGTAAACTAACTTTTACGATCAGTGAAGGAAGATACCTGGGTATATTAACTTGTATGGGCAGTAAAGGAAGGTAAACTATCTGGGAAGATTAACTTTTATGGGTAGTGAAGGAAATTAAACTGTCTAGGTGTAGACTAACTCTTATGTGAAGAAAATTAAACTATCTGAGTAGATTAACTCTATTGAAGGAAACTAAATGATCTGGGTAGACTAACTTTTTATGGTCAGTGAAGAAAGCTACCTGGGTAGATTAACTCTTGTGGGCAGTTAAGGAAGCTAAACTATCTGGAAAGATTAACTTTTATGGGCAGTGAAGATAGTATCTGAGCAAACTAATGTTTATGGGCAGTGAAGGAAATTAAACAATCTGGGTAAACTAACTTTTATAGGCAATAAAAAAAATTAAGCCATCTGGGTAGCTTAACTTTTATGGGCAGGGAACGAAATTAAACTGTCTGGGTTGACTAACCTTTATCGTTAGTGACAGAATTAAAAAAGGCTGTATTTAATCTAGAGTACATCTCACTTTCAACATCGAAACTAAATTATTCATTTGAATACAATGACTGAAGTACCCTCACAGATGTCTTCACAGACAGGGGTTGGCTGGGGGTAAAGTTATGTCGGCTTCAATTCAAGTAGCAGCAGTCAAAATATTTGGTAATACAGCCCGCGCCCTTGCACACTTTCAGGGTTTAATATTGTAAAACTCATCCACGAATTGACGGTTTTTACAAAAACCCAAAGGCAGCGAGCGAACTTTTTTTCAGGTGAAAATTAAGTAGATTGTTATTCGTAAACGATTTAATAGGCATGGTAAAACATGTCATGTATGCAAATCTGGGGAAAATGAAATATTACATTTTATTTTGTTGATTGTCCAATTTCGATCTGTAGGACGAAAAAACTAGAAGCACTCTCCCTAACAGGATCGGTGACGGATCTACGGGAGGGGGGGGGGGGGGGGGGCAGAGAAACTATCCCACTGCTTTCTTTTGTAGGCCTGTAACATTCATGGAATTATCGTCCTTATTTGGTTCTGCTTTCGTCCGTTGTTATACTTTACGCTATAAAAACAAGCGGCTACAGCGACTGCCTAGTCGCACCGGTCTTCTGTACAGTTCCTTCACTTCCAATGTTGAGGCACACACCTCTATCGTTCACTACAACAGCTATCTCTATTATACTAATGTAAAAGCAGTATAGCCATCGTAATCGTCGGTGAAAAATGTGTTAGCTTTTAGGCCTATTTTACATTTTAGGCGTAATAGTCATATAGGGTACTTTACCTCTGGATGCGACAGGCTGGATGCAGTAGGGGCATGCCCGTGGACGAGTTGGATGCTGGGGTCGTAGCGATCCTGGTGGCAGGTGCTGAGGTTAGCAAGTTATGATGTCAGCAAATTATGACGTCAGCGAGTTATTTCGCTTACTTGTTTCATAAATGCTTAGGTTAGGTTAGGTTAGGTTAGAATTGGATACTGTTTAGGTTGTATATGATAAGCGCGCGAAGCTCGCCCCCTCGGACGGTGTTTCATACTGGAAGCCTCGCGCGTCCACACGTTGTTTCATGCTGGAACCTGGCACGTCCAGCCGAACGCGTCCACAGGTAAAGTACCCTGACTCGTAATTGTCAGCAGTTTTAATTTCGTAAGTAGCAGCTAACGGAGATATGGATTGTACAGTAAGCCTATTCATTTTTACAACACGGTGCGCCTACAGGCACACAGTTACAGTGTTACAACGTAACGCGCAACGTAGCCTATATAGATCAGTGGTAGCAGGGAAGTGACGAGAGAGACGCTTTTGATGAAGCCAACAGCGACTCGTAGCAACTTGACGTTGCCATGGTAACATGATTTTAGGCCTAATTTTTATTTTTAGGCCTAGTTTTAAAAATGCAGTTTTAATTTCGTAAATAGCAGATACAGGCCTAATGAAGAATTTGGTTCAACGATAAGCCTATTCATTCATGCTACAATGCGACGAAACTATTTTAAACGAAGCTAAAATTCATTTGTTTTTATTAAGTGTTACCTTAGGATTTTAATTCGACAACCAAATGTTATTATTTAATTTAGTTACGTCGAAGAATTCTATTATCTATAAGGAAGTAACGATATTTTAATTTGTCATGTTCTTTAACTAACTTCTCACACTGAATCTAACGTTGTAAACAATGGTCGTCAATATCTGGTACAGTGCGAAGTTGAAAAAAGCGACGGACGGACGGACGCACAAAGTCGTTGCAATAGTCTTCTCAGCCAGTACGGCTGTACAGAAGACTAAAATGGACAACAGCTAAATGAAAGTGGAAGAAATGCAAAAAAAAAGGACGAAGTCAATGTAAACAAAACCTGTAACTAGTGTTATCTGGTTTTCTGCAAGATGCTCACTGAAGTTACAAACCAAAAGTAAGAGCAAAAGCAAAAGTGATAATAGTCTACGGTTTATTATTGTTGTTGATTTTTAGGGAGCACTAACCCAACCTGGATTCAGTCGAGCTTCGATGTATGAAATTACGAAATTCGTTGTTGTATATTGTTTTAACATTGTCTTCGGGCAACAAAGCTACTGAGCCACATAACGTACACTGAAAGTGAAGACCAAAGCAAAAGGGGTAGACTTGAACTTTGAAAGTCGTCCACTAAACGTCACCAGCGAGCAAACGCTTGGATCGCTCAAGAGAAAGGAGGGAAGGAAAAGGGGTGCGTAGGTAGGACGGGAAACAAAATCCCAGTCTAAGGGAACACGAAGGAGAAGGAATGAAGAAAAATTAGCCATCTTAATGAAAATCCTGGCAACGCCGGACGAACAATGGGATACAAAACTTCAGGCTAAACAACACCATGGGCTAAACAAAACCACCAACCTAAATAAAAAATATTTACCCGCCTTAATGAAAGGCTGAGAAACACCAGGACAATACCGGGCAACTAATCCACGGGGTAACAAAGCCCAGGGCGAAAGAAAATCCCGGGCGAAGCCAGGTACTGTCGTTAGTACATGGTTACGGAGTATGTCTTAAATCGACCTCGCATAATCAGGAGACACGAGAAGATTATAAGAATACAAAAATGTACGAACCTAAATTGTGCCTGCACTCAACAACAAAAAAATCTAAGATTAATTGTGCAGTAGCCTACATATAATGTTTAACATTTTGCCAGCCACCACCTCCCCTCCCTCCCTCCAACCACTACAATCTCTTAAATACCAGCATACTTTTAAAAGGACTATACAAGACGGCAGGGCCGTAGCCAGGAATTTTTTTATACCCCACACTCGAATTAAAATGAAGCGCCCCCCCCCCCCCTCCACACAAACAAAAAATACCATTCCCCAATGAATTTTATTTTCTTTCGTCGTGCATAATGTTACCATACCTGGACTTAAAAACAAATTACCAAACAAGTCATTTTAACGCAGTAATCAACATTTTTTTTTATTAACAATATTAGCAGTTGTTTTTTTTTTTTTTATCGTTTCCGTAATTCAAAAAAGGCTCCCGAAGCAGACTTTGTAAAAGATAAATTAGCCAATTTCATGTCTGGCGTACAATTTTGTTGATATTATAAACATATATGATTAACTCATTCCAAACTGTTAACTTTATTCAGAAACAGGCTATTTTTATTTCGCTTACCAACTAAATAACTGTCTTCGCTGGCGGCGTAACCATGCCCTTGCTTTAATGGCAGCTTTCAAATTTTAATCATGTTTTTCATCAACTTATGAACTTTAGATTTTTCTTTGTTTGGAATTTTAAGATTTTTTTCACAAGATTCGGAAAGCATGACGGTTCATTTGAAACCTTTACTACCTTCTTACGTTACGTAGTTCTCTGGAAGTAATGTCGAGTTTGTAAACACAACTCAATATCTTAGTCCACTATAAAGGCCTCGTGGTGGTTCATGCTCCTCGGCCTAAAGAAAACGCCCGCACGTGCGGGGGCTGCGTGGATGCTGGCTACGGATCTGCAAGACGGGGTAAAAATTAAGTCGCCAGATGCACCACAAGCTTCGTGAGAGGTCCCTGGGCACCCCAAGTGAAGAAAAGAGGTACGGCCCTGTAGTCAGCGTCTTCGTCTCCAACCCAAGTGAATGCCCGCTCGAATCCCATAACTGACCTTGGCCAAAGTTATGAGACTTACGGGAAAAAAACATTGAAGATTCAAGAGGATACATTAATCTAGATCTGCCACTGAGCAGGATCTACTGTTGATTACTTACAGGCTGCTACAGCACTACTTCGGCACAAAGATATTTTCTCTTCTTTTTCTAAAGTAAAAGGACAACTTAAAAAAAAAAACTGTACGATTGCCCATTAGCTTACATACATGCAGATAGGAATTTCCGTTCCTCGGCTTTTCGAATGAGATTTTGAAAACGTCGTTTACTCCTGACAGTGGCCAAATCTTGCTATTATATTCTATTCAACTTCTGCCAGGTTCGCTTTTGATGCCGACACAATCTACGCTGGTGCACAATCCTGGTGCGTTGCTTGCGTTCTGGGCATGTATGTCCGTGCGTGGGAGTGCCTTATCTCTTTTACTTTATCCGCTTGGACTATAAGAGCTTAACGTACCAACAATCTGTACATTACACATATTTTTTTATATCAGTAGATTTTTTTTTCGGTTTTAAGGCGAGTCGTTTTTGATAGACTTTTACCATACTTTACTGAGAGTTTTTATTACAATAATTTATGAGATTACTGTAGTAGCAACCAACATCAAACCGTCCGATCAGAATTCAAAAACAGAAACCCTAACCACGCTCTCTCTGCCTGGCGTATTTCCTAACTCAAGTTTTTTTTTCATTAATCTTCGGCAATCTAAAGATGGTGCTGACGTGAATTAGCCACTTCAGTGCTCCTGCGTGCAAGCATGAGGATAATTCGTGACTTTCCAAGACCAGGCTAGTAGGCCTAAGTAATAAATATTTCTGTGTCGAGTCACTGTCATGCTCGGCAGTTAGCCGTAAGGGTGGAACCATTTTCGACACAAAGACAGTGGCTATTTGCGGTCCTAATCCTGGAAGATGCGACATTACATCGTCCGTGACATGACTTGCCACTGTTACGACACGTGTCGCAAAATGATGGCTGCACATGACACGCCATTTAAACGGACTTACAACCTAGCATATCAATAGCTATCATCTTTAACTAGGCCCATAATTGAGTTCTTAAAGCGACAGTGTGCATCGAAGATTCAGTTTTTTGCAGCATTCACTTCGGAAAACTGTGAAGCAGGATGGAGTGTATAGGTAATGCAACTCTGACTTGGCCAAATAGTAAAGATTTGGATGAGACCAGTACCTACTTTCAATGATTGCCGCCTGAGGGTGCCGTCGTCAATGCCCAAGTTTACGTTGCTGAGCGTTGCCGTGGAGATGGAAACTAGTTAGCTGGCACTAAAACAAAATAATCGCAACAAAAACACTTAATTCATCTCTTTAAAAAAAATCTTAGATGAGATTAGAAAGTTAAATTAATTTTAAGCTAGATCAGAACTGGTTGGTCAAGTTTTGTTTTCTGTAATCCAGCATTCAGTTTTTAAGACCGGATGCAGTTACGATTGGAGCTAAGTATAACGCATGGGTTGAACCTTCATCCGTGGTCAGATTTCTTGTAACGAACTGAAAACTGTTTCAATCGAACCCAGAATAATTCCTCTGCTTCAATTACTGCCCACGTACAAGTACTTCCGTCAGTTTTTGAAGGTATTGTCACTATTACTCCGTTTGAATGACGCCATTGATGCTGCTATTTTTTTTATTATTTCAATTGCTGTTATGCAGTTTTGGCGAGACTGACACATTTCGCCAATAGGTGCCAGTGATAAAGGTAGGTACTATTTTACCCAACGTTTGCAGAGAATCGTGCGTTTCTTTTCCATCGAGCATTTTAGCGAAACGGGAGTATGGTGTAAAGTCAACGTCAGTATTAAGCAATACACACAAACTAAATTCCGTGTTCTTACTCGCAGTTTGACGTTAATCACGAACCATACTCTTGTTTCGCTAAATTGCTAGATGGAATAGAAACGCACGGGAAGCAGCACAACCTACTAACCTACCCTGCTGTGAAGCAAGAACGAATCCAACACCGATCATTACAAGCGCATCTGGATAACTGTGTGACCATGCGTGAAATTTGTTACAGAAACAAGTAAAAGAAGACACATTGCTTCACAACATGTGAAATTGGCTGTAATATATGTGCATTTTTTAAAACCATTTTTAATTATTTTCTGCATACGTCACATAAAATAACTTTCATTGTGCTATATTTTAGCAAATATTTTAGCATTGCTCATGTAGTGCTCGGGATTGCTAGCTTTTTAAATCGGATTTTCTTAACACTGCTACTAAAAATGGACTTATCCATCCAATGGAAAACTCGATATCTTCGAAAATATTTCAGATATGAAATTCATTTTCGAACTCTTGAATTTCATGCACCAAATCCACGGCATAAAATTTTAACCGAATCGGAACAAAATTGCGAAGTTTGTCGTGTCTCAAACAAACAAACAAACACTTGTACACAGACAAACAGACAAGCAGACAAACAAAAATAAAAATTTACTCGAGTATTCGACATCTCTCGCTTCGCCTACTCGGCCCAATAAAAACACATGTTTGGGGTAAAATAGGAGGAGGGGAGAGGGCACGTACAGGATGGGAGGAATTCCCAAAAGCGAAATTGCCTGTCACGTTCAACGTGGCCACACTGACCGAGAACTGGGAAACAACCACAGGCCAAACAAAACCCCGGGCGAAGCCGGGTACATCTGCTAGTTGTTTCATAAGCTTTTCATAAATAACACAGTTTGCGTTGTGCTCCCGAAAAACAATAACAGCAAAATAAGCTTTTTAGCTCAGACGAAGACGTAAACGCAGTCAGTTAGTCACTACACTAGTGAGTCGCCCAGCAAGATTCAAGGATAATATTTACGTCTGTTCTATCCAGATAAAATACATACGTCTTTTAGAGCTAAGACAGTCTGGCTCAGGGTAGATTAGTAGGTAGTGACGCGGTAAGTGGAATAAAATAATACCTGCTTTCATCAACGGCACCAGAAGGCAGCACGTGTCAGGTGCTCGTCTGAGGCAAAGCTTGAAATAAAAAATGGCGGCATCAGTACCATTGTAACCGTGTTATTAGCTACATCCTTAGGGAATTGACGAAATACTCGTGTGTGGGCAACACCAGAAGTTGAAGAACTTATTCTGTGTTCGATTCAAACCGTATTCAGTTCGTTACATGAAACGTGAGCCATGGAAGAAGCTTCAGCTCTAGCGGCCGCTTGGCACACTTCTCGAAACACAAAACCACATGTTGCACTTAGCACCACTCGTAACTTCAATCCGTTTTAAAATTGAAAGTTGGATTAAAGTTGATGTTTCTTAAAATTAGTTTAACGTTCTAATCTGGCATATGATAGTTTTTAAGCGATTAATTTTGTATTCTTATCATAGGTAATATCCCGAGTGCAAGGGTAGTTATTGATAATTTTTTGGAGCACGAAACTTTGTGTTGGCTAATTATTAAGATCCCGAGTCACGAAGTGATGCGGGAGCTTATGGCCAACTCAAGCACGAGCGAGTTAAGGGAGCAAAAACTTGAGTGCAAGAATTACTTTATCAGTTTATTAATAAATCAGTTACAAACATTTATGGGCGTATGTAAGAATTTCTGCATTTTGTATTATGTTGTTGTAGTTTTATTAAATTTTTAGCGAGTCTTTAGTTGAGGATTATGTGAAATAGCCTCTCCGTCACTTTCGGAGTTTCAGTTTCTTTTTTTTTTTTTTTTTTAAACGCTTCAGTATGCAGACGTTAGCAGGTTGCATCTCCGTAGAAACGATCACAGAATGCCACTGAAAATCTTTAATTTACGCATTAGTAAACTTATCCTAAATCTACATCATCTACATCATTAAAATCATATGATGTGCGTGCGTGCGTGCGTGCGTGCGTGCGTGCGTGCGTGCGTGTTTGTACCTCTACTCCTCTGGAACCAAAGGATCTACAACGATGAGAGTAGGACCAAACGAAAGATAATTAAATTTCACGTTTAATAGGCCTATTTTCATCGCTGTAACTTGATATCACCCTCAAATAAGCGAAAGAACCTGAAAAACTAACGTCAAAGTTTTTTTTTACCCGCATGATGTTTGTTCATGACGTCATAGTTTGTTCATGAAAACCTCCTCGAGCAAAGAGAGATGATCTAGAAAAGGATGCACGGACGACGTATTTTGCAACAAACCACATATACATCTTAAAATTGGTTTTGAATTGATGAATTGATGCATGGAAAAATCAAAACAATAGATTTGGTTTTAAAAGGTATGAAAGATTCGTGTTTCTGAAGCACGGAAGCGCGTGGATTGAAAGAGCAAAGCGAGCGATTTCCACATAAACTAAACCTTTTCAATGTGTGTCTCGCTTTGCTCTATCGCAGGAGATTACATGTGACGTTCTGCAGATGCTTCTCCAAGTGAGGGATCATCAGAAAGTGAAGTGATAAGACGCCCATGGAAAAACCTGTACTGAGCAGGACGTAAAGAACAATATTCTTAAAATAAGTAAAACAAGAAAACCCATATAAAGTGTATACTAAAACAAATTACAAGTGATATGTGGTTCTTGGTGGTTACATCGATTCAGTCACGTTTTTGAGGAAATGTCTGTGCTGATTGAGTGAGCGAAGCAAACAAAAATCAGCGTTTGTCATCACAATCAGCGCTTTTCTGAAAAATTGCTTGATCTTAACTTTTTGCTTGACTCCTTGGACGTAAAAAAATAATATTGACATTCTCTCGAGATAACCGATATCGCATACTACACTCTTTTAATTTGCTTGGTCGTTTTTTATGTGGAAGGTCTGTCTGTATCATAAGTGTTGCAGCAAGAAATCTCCTCGAGCGCAGCGAGACGACGCGGAATGAGCGAGCGAAGCGAGCGACTCCGCTAGCTTTCCGATATGTTTTTACATCCTTATTCGTTATTTATTATTTTATATTTATCTAATCACAAATCGTTTGCCGCTCACCTGTTGGCAACCCGCCGTCTAAGCAGCGTCCAGTCCAGCCAGTCTGTTGCTCGCTGTCTTGGTTGCTATGGAAACAAATATGGCCTCAG
>JAHWFP010181007.1:0-10762 GCA_023313725.1 Lithobius niger | reverse complement strand
TTTGCCACCCCTAGGGGTGGGAAGGTCATGGAAGGGCGGTGAGCCACTAACACCATACCATGAAATGAGGAGTAATGGGGAAAAATTAAGTACTCTCGGGCCAAGAACGCTTCAAGAATGGATGAAGATTTTCCATGTTGAGGTGGCGACGAAATCCCTGCACCGTGTTTTGGTTTACGGTAAGCTCGCTAAGAGCGTTCCAAACATGAATGACTCGCACCGAAAAATAATTTCGGCGAGAATTTGTAGACGAAGCTGACATTGCAAGTCTCCAGCTATGACCCCTCGTTCGACCAATACAAGGCGCAAAATCAAAAAAGAGGAGGCTGACAGATGTGAGATCGTGTAGGATCTTGTAGGTTAATATTAAATCAAATTTGATTCTGCGTAACTCAAGTAGCTCCAGACCAGCCTTATTAAGGCGTTCAGAGTAGCAAAGGTCACGGAATCCCGGAAGTCCCTTCGTAAATCTGCGTTGGACAGCCTCAAGGCGGTCGATAACAGTCCAAAGATTTCAATCATCGGACTTTTACCACGCCTTACCCGTAATCACATACATGAGGATCATTCCGTTGTTGAAACTAATAACTTGCTGCGTGAATTCTGTGGGGCGAAAAACATGAATTTTATTTTAATAGATGAAGCTATCTGCACCCTGACTTCTAAACATGGACTTCATCTTACTTCCAAGGGAAAACGGGTACTCCAGAATGAACTTTGTTTTATTCACCTCAAACAGGAAAACCATCGCATTTAATTGGGACTAGCCCGACTACCCACCATCCACACGTTGCATCCTTTCCGCATGTTCTCCCTCCCAGCTTGTGTTGCGCTTCCCTTAATGCTCGCAATCTTGTGAAAAACCTCAGTAGCTTTCATTCTCTCTTGTCTTCTAATACCTTCGATCTGGTCTTTGTGGTCGAGACCTGGCTTGGGGCTGCTATCACCGACCCTGTGCTTACTGGATCCTATCCTTATGACATTGCCAGACTGGACGGACCTTCCAACGGCGGTGGTCTGGCAGTGCTGTACCGCCATGGTCTTGATGCTGTGTGCAACACGATGGAAAGCGGTGTTGAAGTGCTCTGTTTCTTACTGCCCAAACTCAAACTGAACTTTATTCTTGGTTACTTACCTAACAGCCGTGACTCCGACGCCATTACTAAAATGACAAATTTCTTAAGCTCGGCTGTGAGGCCGACTTACTCAAATGTAATTATTTGGGATTTCAACCTTTCCACAGTGGATTGGCCCACGCAGACTGCGCGCGATGCAACTCATCGTCTGTTCCTTCACTAAATTGCCCCATTGGGCCTACATCAGCATGTTGCCGAACCCACTCGACAGAATAACATTCTTGATCTCCTTTTTTCTCAGGATGAGCGTCTCATCTTCGATGTTTCGGTCATGGATCATCTTGGCTCTAGTGACCACAACATTGTAACTTTTCGCACTCAATGCACTTTCTCCACCCATGCCCCTACTGCCCATCGGGAGGGAAGGATTGATTTTTGTCTTCTGCGCGTCCTGTTGAACGAACAGAACAGGGATGATCTTGTTTTCGGTAGTCATGTGACGATTGATCATATTTGGGATAGCTACTCCAACACACTCAAACTCTGTGTTGACCATTGTAGGCGTCGCTCTCAAGGCTCTAAACGTTCGGGCCCAAAACTGCCGCGTGGGGTCTTGTCCCTGCGTGCCAAAAAATTGAAACTTTGGAAAGCCCTTAAAGCGGATCCAACTCCTTCTGCACTTCTTCGCTATAACGAATGCCGCCGTGACTACATCTCTCGGGTAAACATTTGGTACGCCGAACAAGAGAGCATTACAAACGCAGAGGGAAACCTTTCTGCACTCTTCCGTCTTTATCGATGCAGAACCAAATCAACACAAAAAATTCCACACTTCTGGTCGGACGAGGATTTTGTCGTTGACGACCAGGCCAAAGCTGAGATCCTTAATAAGTTCTTCGCATCTAATAGTATCCTCGACGATGGCCTTGAGTTGCCCCTGCAACCAAACACACTGGAACCCACTGTTTCTTGCCCGGCTGTGCGGTTTCCTGTAGAGGTGGTCAGACGTCTACTCTCTCTTTTGAAGCCCAGCCATTTGGCTGGTCCTGACGGATTTTCGGCGTATTTTTACAAGCAGATCGCGAACGAACTTTCTTACCCACTCTCCCTCGTTTTTTCACACTCTTTTAAGCTTGGCCGCCTTCCTTCGGTCTGGCAAACTGCAACTGTTATTCCAGTCTTTAAAAAGGGGGATGCTGCACAAGCATCCGACTATCGCCCAATTGCACTCACTTCCGTCCCTTGTCGAATCATGGAGTCTATAATCAAAGACAATATCGTCGACCATTTAGTAAAGTTAAACCTCTTAAAGCCGGACCAATTCGGCTTTCTTCCGGGAAGATCTTCTACGTACCAACTGTTGTTGGCCCTCGACTCTTGGACTTGTGCACTCGACCTAGGAATTAATACGGACGTAATCTGTTTCGACTTCCAAAAAGCTTTCGAGTCAGTAAATCATCGTGGCATCTTGCTAAAATTGGAAGCGCTGGGTATCCGGGGACAGTTGCATTCTTGGATTGCATGCTTTCTTTCAAACAGTTCCCAGCGCGTCACAGTGTCAAAATCTCTTTCTTCCCCCATGAAAACCACTAGCGGGGTACCACAGGGCTCCGTCTTTGGTCCCCTACTTTTTGTCATTTTTTTGAATGATCTGAACTGCAATTCAGACACAGTTCTAGGCAACAAATTTGCCAATGACCTGAAAATCAGTTCAGAGATGATTGCTGCTTCTGATGTGGTATCTTTACAGGAAACTACTAACTGTATCCTAAGCTGGGCATTTGCTTGGAAATTGCCCCTCTCCAAAACCAAATGCCAGTCCTTCTACACTGGCCCATCAAATAAAAACTTTTCATACTTTTTAAACAACCACATGCTTCCCAAAACTGATGGAATCTCGGTATCTGGTTCACCTCCAACCTCAAGCCTTCTCTACACTGCAGCAAGATTACCGCTGCTGCCTTCCATCGCCTTGCTATTGTCAACCGATGTTTTACTTTGGGCAGCCGTGACACAAAGCTTTGGGTTTTTAAGGTCTTTGTCAGGCCGCTTCTGGAATATGCAACCCCGGTGTGGTCCCCCTCCCTGTTGAAAGACATTGACCTGGTTGATTCAGTTCAACGACGCTTTACAAAGCGTCTCCAGGGCATGGGGAATTTGCCCTATTCTAAGCGTTTGACTGCCCTCAATCTAGACTCCTTGGAACCGCGCAGACTGAAGACCGATCTCATCTTGACATACCATGTTCTACATGGCATGCTGGGTGCTGACCTTACTTTTTTCGAGACCTGCCCGGTCACAACTACACGCGGTCATTCCTTTAAGTTAATGCATCCGCAGTTCAAGTCGGAATGTCGTAGAGCCTACTTTTCTGCGCGAATTGTTCCAGCTTGGAACTCACTTTCCAATTTGGCCGTCACGAGCACCTCTGTGGCTCTTGTCAGACGATATTTAATCCCAGTGATACTTCGCAACTTCGTAAAAAGACCTGAGCATCTTCCCCAGGCTCCATGAAGGGTCCTTTAGCTATTCTGACGCCTTACTTCTGTTTTGACGCCACGTTTCCTTTGCACAGGGTTGGTGTAAGTGGGTCCAGGCCCCCTCCTTCTCCTAACCACTTAATGGGGGTTAAACAGTACTTATACTTATCACCTAGTAAGTGAGGAGACCAGACTGGTGTTGCATATTCTAAAAGTGGCCGCACAAACACTTTGAAAGCCCAAACCTTGGTAGACCAATTACCGGAAGTAAAACACCGGTTGACCATTGCAACCTGACGGTATGCCTGCGTGCAGATCTTATGGCAATGTAGGGAGGATTTAAGACTATTTACGAACCACACTCCCAAGTCCCGAACCTCCAAAACAGATGGAAGGGAAGTATGGTCCAGGTCATACACAGAACAAGAATTTTGCATGCCCACGTGGAAAGTGAAACATTTGTCAACAGATAGTGGCAGCTGCCACCTCCTGGACCAATTCGCCACCTTTTTGTTTGCCTGCACGTGTATTAACAGAAAACATCTTTGATATCTGCAGGTCATCTTTCATTCTGCAGCCCAGACACCGACGCTGCATTATTTTGGGCCTGCAATAAACGGAATCTACTCACTTTTTAACAGGGTTTACAGTGTAGTGATGGAAGTAACAGAGGTAATAATTTATTACGATTATTATGAACTAATTTATGCATTAATTTTGAGCTAGGAGGTAGATCAATTATTAAATAAGAACATTTGAGTTTATTTTATTTTTTATTGCATTTTATTTTATTTCGTTTTAATACACTTATGACAAATCATTCTTCATAACATCTCTGTAATGTGTGGTGCAGTGGCAACCCGGACCACTGCACTGTGACTGAGGTTGGCGCTAATGACCAAGTTGTCGACGCGCCATTAAGCCTCAATCCCCCCCCCCCCCTCATTCTTAATGATTGTTTCTTTACACCAAAGCTAAAAACCACATGGTGTTAGCGATTTTTTGTAATCCAAAAAGTAAATATCAACTCGAAACCCAGGAATTAACAAATTTGGGTTGGGTTGCTTAGTAACTTGTTGCTAAGAAAAGTTTTTATTTCAATTTCGGATTGAGAAATTAATGTCTCCCATCCTATAGATGTTGTTTACACGTTACCAAGGAAATTCGCGATAAAACACGTGAACTTTGTATGTAACCGAAATTAATTTCAAATAATTTCAAGAAATTTTGCTTCATTCATCTGAATAAGTTCAAGCCACAGCGAATAACCTTAAGATTTTGTGACACTACCATGTTGTATTACACTATACGCTTTGCTTTTCGGTCTCGTGGCAACGGCCGGAGGCATGGCAACGAATTTGGAATAGTCACAACGGTTACAGACCTCATTCTGGCTGCACACCATCTGTTGGTCCCCTTTTCGACTTATCGTTTTGAAATTAATTCCGAACCTTACGCCATCTACATCATTAAGATCGTATGATGTGCGTCCGTGTGTGTCTTCTCCTCTTGAACCAAAGCACCTACAAACATGGGTGTAGGACCAAACGAAAGATAATTAAATTGCGCCTCGGATAGGTCTATTTTCATCACTGTAACTTGATATTATGACCCTCAAATACGCAAAAAAAACCTGAAAAAATAACGTCAATTTTTTTTTAACTCTCGATGTTTGTTCATGACGTTATAGTTTATTCATGCAAACCTCCTCGAGCGAAGCGAAATGATCTGGAGAAGGATGCACGCAAAAAATAACTTAAAAGGACGACGTATTTTGCAACATACGACATAAACATCTTAAAATTGGTTGTGTATCAACTGACTTGATGTATGGAAAAAGAACAGACTCATAGACCTGGTTTTAAAAGGGCGTCAAACACTCGTGTTTCTGAAGCAGGGAGATGCGTGGATTGAGCGAGCAAAGTGAGCGATTTCCACGTAAACTAAACCATTTCAATGTGTTTTTTTGCCACGCACTGTTAATCTTTCATCTCTCACCTTAGTAAGGGGTTACTTCTGGAGGAGAAGACGTACAAACGTACAACGATTGTTGATCGAATTTTTTTCGTGGAAGCCCCTAACTTTTCGGCAACACACCAACAAGGAACAAGTCAGTTAATAACTGGTTGTTCTCAGTAACAATCAGCAAGCACCCCTAGCTTGCTGAAAAATTGTTGTCGAGCCAACAGACACATGCAAATACAAGCGTTACAAGTGTGGTGTGACACAGATGAATAGTGAAAGCTTCGTAGATATCTAACCCTTATTAAAGAGGTGCTGCAATACGGAATGCCCTCGAGTGAAGCGAAACGGCGCCAACGAAGCGAGCGATGTGGCTATAGTTCCCAAATATTCCGTATATTCCGTGACAGTCTGCCGTGCCCGAAGTCAGGCGAGCCATCGACATCTTGAAATTAAACTGAACAGCATATAGACTACCTTTTCCATCGTCATGGTATGATTAGGCTTAAAATGGGATTCCAGCGTTTAGGATTGGGTCCTCCACGCAGCTGTGCCATCCCCACTTTTAGCTCGCGGCACTATGTAGATTTGTTATCAAAAAGAGAGTTAAATGTATCATATTAATTTCACGTTTTAACAGTAAACATCCCTCAATAGGTAAAAATACGTGACAAAAATACCGTGTTAAGTTGGGGTAAAGTGGGAATAGTTTTTTCGAGTGTTTGACAGTGCTAAACCAAATTAAAGCTAAATTTGATTTAATATTTGTTCCTGGATCAGCTATATCCAATATTTTAAATATATTTTTAGGAAACGCATGTTAATAGTTGGAATCGCCCATGCATTTCTGAAGCTGATTATTTCCAATGCACAGCAGACTGCAACGAAAAACTGATCAGATCGAAGATCAAGCTGAAAGATCCATGCAGGTAAAATATATTAATGTTTTCTTAATCCATTTTCCTGATTTGTATGCTAACGAAAAATCCTATAATAGATATTGAAGGAGTATATGCGGTTGATTTGTTGATTTTCATGTCCATCCTTGATAACGTATAATTTTATTGGAATTCAGTTTAAAGGTCTAAAACCGCAAAAACTGCTGTGGTTTCAGGTAACACCTATGTCTTAGTTAAACTTTTATTTACCCCTATTATGGCTATACTACAGATAAAACAACTTACAACTCCGGACGATTTATATACTTTAAAAAATCTGTTATGCTTTCGTACTATACGTCTGCTGACAAAGTTTGTGGCAAGTTTCAGGATTTTAATCTTTTTTGCCATCCATTTTTTTTTGGAGTATTTCGATAGTAGCAATGACCAAAGTTACATACATATTTTTTTTTTTACGGCAGGTTGCCATTCATGAGAGATGACGGTATCCTACGACTCTGTAACTCAGCAGACGAACTTGAAGAAATCTTGACAATAACAAACAAGGCGTTGGACGAAATCCTTGAAGATGAAGCCAGATGCGGGTGTCATCAACCTTGTAAAAAAATTGTGTACAAGGAGGATTACTTTACCTTTGAACCGATTGACGACAAATTGTTAGAGTTTTACATTTCTTTTCCGAAATGCTACTTGCAAGTGATCGAAGAAGAATTCAGTTACGAAACGACTGATTTGTTGTCAGATATCGGCGGGGCTCTTGGCCTGTACTTGGGAATGTCCATTTTAAGTATCGTTGCAATTTTAGAAACAATGATATCGAAGCTATACAGTTAAAAAATGCCTGCAAACGGTCTCGAAAGTTAAGAATTGTCAGTCAATGCCTGGGCCATTATGTTTAGAAAAAGTATATAAAACAAAACAGACGAAGCATAACCTGAATTTTCAATATAGTTCTAATGACAGTCTATATCTACATTAATTACCAAGTGGCTGCAGCGACTACCTAGTCATAACCGGGCTTCTGTAGACTTCTGCCACTTCCCATTACATTGAGGCGCAAACCTCTATTCCGCGCTGCAACAGGTATTTCTATGATATATAAACAAAGAAGCAATCACAAGGTAAAGTGTAAACGAAGCAGGCAGTCCGTATTAAAGACTGGCCTTGTGAGGCTACACAATACTTGCTTCGTTTTTTTTCTATTATATAATCTAACAGCGGTAACCATCACAATTGCGGTTAAAATGTGTTAGCTTTTAGGCCTATTTTAGATTTTAGACGTAATCGTCAGCTTTTAGGCCTAATTTTTACCTGCCAATCTAATTTCTTAAGTAGCAGCAACACAGTGCAACACGGTGCACCTCACGACACACAGATATATACAGTGTTCGCCAAATGCCACGTATCAGTATAGATCAGTGGTAACAGGCAAAGTCACTTGCCTTGGTAACGTGATTTTAGGCCTAATTTTCAGATTTTTTTTTTTACCACAGGCGTTTTAATTTCGTAAGTAGCAGTAAAGAAAAATTTGATTCGAGAGTAGGAGCCTATTTATCCACGCAGCATGGTGACGAGACTACTTTAAAGGTGTTTCGTTAATGAAATCCTTTTGTTTTTATGGTTGCATGTTATCCTTAGGGTTTCCATGCAACTATCACATGTTATTATTTCATTGAGTTACGTCAAGAAAGCCTATGAGCTATAAGGAAGCAACAATGTTTTAATTTGCCATATTTTTAAACTAAATTTTGGTCACTGAAACTAATGATGAAAAACACAGTGTCGCCTTTATCTGGTACCGTTCCGAAGTTGAAAAAGTGACGGACGGACGCAAAGAAGAACCATTACGCTCTGATACGCATTACTAACTTCCTTCCGTTTCATGCCACAAGTAAATACAGGAGGCCGCCATGATGGCTGTGGGAAGTACCGCCAATAACCCCGGAAGCAGCGGAAAATTTACAGTGATGACGTCAGAAACCCGAATCGCGCTGCGGGAAGTGACGTCGGCAGCGGGTGATTTTAAACCTTAGAGCAAGTAGCTTACAGTAATAGCCTACCTCTAAACGAAACGCATGTTCCGACAATCAGTGCCAGCCAGAAACTGCTTAATGCTTAATAGTAAAGTATTGTCAATCCATAATAAAGTATTGTTTAGGTTAAAATTATATAACAAAAGTAAAACGACACGAGTGTGATTGTAATAAAAATATTGTCCCTGCGTTCTGCCCCACCCCACCAAGGCTCATTCTGTAGTCAGACCGCACCCAAGAAAAAAACTAAAATCAAAGCAAACGAATAAAAATATGGTTTAAGCCTCTTCGAATACTGTTTTGTTTAACTTTATGTGTTTGTTGTTTAACAGCTTTGTTTTTGATTGAACGTATACATAAACTGGTAATGTATACTGGTAATGTATACATAAACTACAGAGCCAAACTTTTAAGTTTGGGTTGCCAATTTGTCAACTATAGTCCATTCATTGTATAGGACTTTCTCTCCGATCGAATAACTTGTAAGGGGGGGGGGGGGGGATTGAGGCTTAGGCTTAATGGCGCGTCGACAACTTGGTCATTAACTTGTAAGGTAAAAAACGAAGTATACAATCATGGAACCAACACTAAGCACCACCAATGTAGACGAGTTAAAAAAAAAAGTTGACAATAGCTTGGCAGGACCTTCATAATAATACAATTTTCCGTTTATAGTAAAAAACGGTGTGCTGTACACATGTATGTTATACAAACGGTAAATTTTATTGTTATGACGGTTAATGTTATCCACTCTTACTACTTAGTTCTATTCTACCGACCTCCACCCAAAGTACCAAGTACGTCGTGACCAAGTTGTCGACGCGCCATTAAGCCTCAATCCCCCCCCCCCCTCCACCCAAATCAACGATAAGTGAGTTACCAAAAAAGTGAGTTACGGAAAAATAATGCGGACTAACAGTTGGGAAATTGTACCTGGGTCAATGCATTGGTCTTCCGATGCTCGAAACCACCATGGTCACTAACCTGCTAACCTGTATTTATACCACGGCTATGACGTCACGCTCACTCAACGTCATGCTAAATTTCCGTTGGTTAAATCCCGTTAACCAACACCGGAAGTGTGCGTCATCGCAAAAAGTGTGGGTTTTCAAGTTACCTCACACTTTTGCCATAATTACCCACACTTTTGACACTTCCGGATCACGCGACCGGGAACCGCACACACCAAAAAATAAATACATCGTGAAAAAAAACAAAAACGTAACGCAATAAAAACGTACAAAACTTGATTACTTAAAGGAATGAAATCCCATCCCTACAAACTCTTATATGTCTGGCCAATATCTAAGCCCATCCCTTCCTCTACAAACTAAAATGCAATGAACTTCATTCATATCGATACCCTATTACAGTAGTTTTTAAACAATTATCAAACTACAAACGCTCAAAATGCATTACATACCTTCCCAGAATGTCAATCTATCCCTACAGCCTTTTATCGAAGTTCTATCACTCCGAAAAGCTTCGAAAACACAATCGATTTCACAAAACACAAACACGTTTTAATTAAATACGAGTTAGCTTGACGTCCCAACCGTGATATAAATATGTTATTTTTTTAAGAACTATCGATTATCGATTTTTAAACCACGGCTGCGATGGTTTGGCCGCTCGACATGCAAATCGTCCCGGGGGCTTAGAATCGCAGCCGTGGTTTAAAAATCGATAACCAATAGTTTTTAACCAATAACTATTACGAATAATAAGTCAGTACAACAAGCTAACATGTTAGCAGCAAAGGCTTGAATGTTGAGTTAGCAATGGTGGTCTTCTAAAGCAGTGGATACCCAATCCAGTGACCCAGATTCAGTTCCTAGATCCACAATGATGTGAATCTTCCCCCCCCCCCCCCGCTATTACTGCTCACTTGTCATCATTATCATTATCATTTTGGGTGGATAATAATCTGCTGAAACCTGTTTGCTACTTTCACTGTAGAATTACTTTTACGAATGTATAAAGAATATACTATACTAAATTACATGATAATTAACTTACAAAGTACAAAGTTTGCATTTTAACTTGCTACGTTTTTTTTTTAAATACGCAGTTGTTAAAGTCGTTTTGATAAAAAATAAAACCATTGCTGATAATTTATTAAACAATATACTTTTTTTTTTTTTCTAAGCAGGTTAAGTATCAAACACCGACTGAGGAGGCTATATGCATCGAAATTTCTGCAATCGTAATCATATGACGCAAGCAATCGTGAAACTCCGGTTGTGGGCTCATTCTGCTTGTGCCCTAGAAACACGGTTTATTCCGTCTGTGCGCTAGAAACACGGTTTATT
>JAHWFP010181005.1:0-18067 GCA_023313725.1 Lithobius niger | reverse complement strand
CGTCGCTGTTTCCATCTTCCAAGAGGCATAGCGCGTAAATTGGATGATGAGCCTGTCCTCCTGTCCGGGATTTTTTTTTAAACTTTTGCAGGAGGTACAAATATATGTATGATAAGATCTAGGAATTGGGGCTTGTTTAACATCTATGTCATTCTGACGCCCTGGCTACCCAGACCACTGCACTGTCACGAGGTTGATGCTAATGACCTAGCTGTTGACAGGCCATAAACCCTCAATTCACCCACCCCCTTACGAACGTTGTCGTAAAAACGTATGAAATACAGAATGCCCTTCCGTTCTGTGAAGTGTAAATACCGGAATACCATTCTACCAAGTAAAAACCACTGGGTTTATACCACACCACTGGGTTCGACTCTCATTCAGGGTCTTTATCTTCTCTTGTTAGTGTACTCTATCTTATCTCCTCACAAGGTAGTCTAAATGAAACTCAATACGAGGATTATGGTACTAGTAAAAAAAAAAATAAAGATCCAGGTTTAGTTCTTAACTGCTGTGAGTTCAGATGCGATTTTTTGTTCCTCAAAAGAAATCCAGTGTAATATTTCGAAAATTAAATGGGTTTTAATATATTATCGAGGAAAAATACCAACTGTCCCAATTGTACCAATTTTATTCATATTAATGTAGTCTATTTTGATGAGTAACAAATAGAAGACAGTCGGTGATATGCATTATTGTTAATAGTGTTACGGTCGGCATACTTTCACCTAGGATCACAATGCGAAATGCAAAAAATTTGATTAGCAGTGTTTCCAATTGGCGATATAGTGGCAGAAGACTCGCATATATTTCTGTCACAAACAGTTAGGCGCATACCAAATCTTCTATGTTAACGGATTTCACAGGTCCAGACTTGATAGAGTTGCCACAACATTGTTTTTTTTTTTTTTTTTTTGCATATTTCTGTCCGAACGTAAACTGAAACTCGTTTTCTTAACCTAACCTAACCTTTAGTAACATAAAAAACAAGACACAAACGATGCATGCGCTGAGTTTTAAGATGGATGATTCGGTCTACACTTATGTGCTTTGATTTTTGTCCAGGTGAGTATTTTTGCCTTTACAAAACGAAAACCATATGGGCGTTTCCTTTTGCAACTCTGCATTCTGGCATTGCCAACTACTCCATTTTAGAATGACGTAAGTGCAAGATCAAAAGTCTAGACCTAGCTCGTGGGCCCAATGCAATATAATTCAGACCACGTCAGCAGAGTTAAAACGGATCATTCTAGCACAAAGACAGGCGAATGGAACCTTTCTACGTGGTCCTGTTCTTCGTAACTAGCGTCATGAGTCCTCCTTTACGCGGAAACGTGGCATAAAAGCATCAGGTTAGAAAGAAAGTAGGAGTGTTCGTGACAAACGTATTGTTCTCTGGATAAAAGGCGAAATGATATGACAGAGCTTTACGGAGGATAAGCCTTTTTTTCTCTCTTTCTTTTACTTTATTTATTTATTTATTCTTTTTTGCATTTCAGTCGAGTGCCATCCATAAAACCCACGTTTCTACTCTCCTTTCTTTCAACCATCCATCCGTCCGCCATTCGGGACAACCGGTGGTGGCGAGCACGGGGGAAAATTGCCCACTCCCGAGACGTATTCGTGGTGCATCTGTCGCCGCTCAAGACCGGTGCCTGGTTTAAAATACCCATTAGGGTCTATTCGTGTGCGGAGCGTGACCCGAGCCTTGCATGCGCACGAACCCAGTTCTCTTAACTTGCGCGACGAACGGGTGGGTCTCTCTCTCTCCGTCGCCAAAGCCGCTGAATGCAGATTCCCGCTTTTCCCTTTGTTGCGCCTTTTTCGTTGTGTAAATGTGGAAAGGCACAATAAGGCTTTTGGAATGAGCTGATGACAAGAGCTTCTGTATGTATGGGTATGTGCGTGCGTGTGTGTGTGTGCATGCGCGGAAAAGGCTCTGTGAATATGAAACGCTACGAGCCAGGTCTTGACAAAATACGGCCGCCAACGCATTATCTGAATGCTCATGTAAACGCGGCATAATGACAATTTCTTTGACTGCCTACAACTTCTTTACAAATCCCCCTGTCTTATCTCTTGGCTGTCGTTGTCCTTGTCCCATTCTTCGAAGGAGGTCTTATTGAAATTTTTAAGGAAGATGCCGCCGACTTTACTGGCTCGTCTTTCATCAAAACTGCAAACTTTCAATTCGCTTCTAAGCCGTTGCTATAGGGCAAGCGAACCGCAAGCAGACTAAAGGTGTGGCACCGTTGTTGAGTGCATTATTTAGACGTTATACGCTTGTGTTGGCCAATTGAGCGCAATGGAAAAGTTACTTGTTAACAACTGTAGCATCGCGGAAGTTAGTGAATGAATGCCTCAGGGGACTCGTTCACAGAAGACTACTTCGTGGAGATGAAACTGAATTGTTTACCAAAGGTTCGTTACTTCACTTTGTCTGTCTGTGTAAACAATTTTTACAAGTCACCTTCAGACTGGGATCAAACTTAATGTCACTTAGGGTTACAAGGTTGCTACAAAGCAGTGACAGTAACGTAACATTATTGTATATAACTCTATGCTGGAGCCAGTAATTGGGGTAGCTGCAAGGTGCACTGGAGGGGGAAAAGAAGGGCATCTCACTGAAGCCAGTGTTGTTAGAAGGGATTTCTTAGGGCTAAAACACGCGATTTTTTCCGATTTGTTGGCAGTCGCCGAAATTTTTAGTAAGTGGAATCTTTTCTTACGCGTCATTATTTCTACTTTTTACTTTTTCGTGTGTTAAAAACACAATGGGTTCCGCATGCCACTCCATACTTTATCTGGATCGGACGAAAGATGATGATGATGTCGCTAAATCTTGGCAGTCGATATCACTCACGAAATGTCTTCAAATAACCGCATGATCTATCTGCTTTTGTTTGAAATAGGACCGTTTGATGTTTGACTTGTTATTTTTGTCCTTAAATCTTCGGGCTGCTTTAATAAAACAAAAATGATGAACATCTCTCTATTCCATTATCACTTTAATTCGGAAACCACGGTAATGTTGGTTCACTGAATTCCATTTCCTCTAACCGAACTGAACAAACAGGCTTTCAACTTTTAATGAGCTGCGCTGGCGCATGAAACATCCGAGTTTTTTTGTTTTTTTTTGTTCCTTCTTCTTCGTAAATCCGAGGTCGAAACGAATCTGCTGTGGAATTAACCCGAAATTAGCGTTTCCGGCAGCGCAGGTGTTTCCGTTGTTAAGGCGATCTCCACTGAAGAACGGAAACTACTAGGTTGTTATTAATCTGTTCGGAGTTGGGGAGAGAACACCATTTCAACTATATACCTACTCTGTTCTTATTCCTTATTTATTTATTTTTTAAATCTTGACAGGATAATGCACACACGTCAATTCACACATTTTCTTCCCACCCCATACCCCCTCAAAAAAAAAAGTATGCAAGCTGAATAATCCCAACCATATTAACCTGGACCGTGGCGAGTAAACTAACCAACCAGCTCTACAACGATATTAAAGGGGTAGACAAAATGGCCGCCACGTCTGGTTCATTTCGTCGAGGTCTGTTCTTCGAGGTAAACGTAGAGACGCGACGTCTATTGGCAGATAGTGACGGTTTTCGAAATAATAATTTAAATTTTAAGTATAGTGGCAAATTTTTATTATCTATAAACATATTTTTAAATAGTTTTTTTTTAATATCACTCAGCCACAGTTGCGTTTGCAAAAAAACAAAAAAACACGTTCTTTGGCAGTTTGTACGTAGGGAGTCGCCCTCGGTTGACAAAATCCGGCAACTGGACAAATCAATCGCACCAGCGGCACTTTCGGCTGCCATATTGCCAACCCAGCCTCGTAATGCTATTTTTCATTCAGGATCCGGCCAATACTGTAGAGAGCCCTGCCTGGACTCATTTAAATAATACCGCTATACTGCATGATGCGGAAAATTCGCCGACTTCATTAAAATAGCACAGGAACACACAATGAGGAAAATTCGCTGTATTCCTCTCCGCTCATAGGGGCGGTCAATGTCATCAGGCATTAAAAAAACACATAAAGAAAAAACACAAGAATATTTCAAACAAAATCATCCCCCCCCCCCCCTGCGATGGGGGTGTGCTTGTTTATGTTTGACCGGTTACGTCCCGTTTCGCCAAATTCCGTGTCGCCAAAAAGAAAGCAGATTGACAGCTTTTGCCTCAGGGGCCAGTCCCGTTTCGCCAAATATCGTTCACGAAAGTTTAGGCACACGAAACATTTAAAGCATTTAAACACGAACATTTATAACATGATAACGTCAGACATTTATAGACAAACACCCGTTTTGCAGAACCCCATTTTGCAAAATAATTTGTTTTAAATTACGTGCACCGCTCGCGGTACCGCGCTCGCTGCGGCTAAACACATAACATCAAAAACCACAACTAATAAAAAATTACTTGTAATTAGGCATGCCTCTTTAACATTTGCAGTGTTAAATTTTTGAAGAATATTTTGATTCTGAGAAACGGGAGTCAGCAAAACGGGAATTCCCGTTTGGAAAAGGTTAACCATCACGTGTATAACTAACTATTCTTAAAAAAAGTATCTTGGCATTGACGTAGTGAGGCCCAAGCATTCTAAACAAGTATATTTAAAGCACACGTTTATCCGTCTGTATTGCCAGTATTCAAAACGATAATAAATCAACTTGGCTTATTCTAATACTGTGTGTCTCTGTTAAATGTTTGCCTTTCCCCATTACATACAAAGAAGGTATTAAATTTCGTGTACATAAAATTTCGTCAAATTCGTTTTGTCGAAACTGGAGTTCACCGTTTGATTTCTGCTTGTTTTGTTTTTTGCTTTATGTGTCTTTTTAATGCCTAATGACGGGTCCCCTGAGCCGGCAGAGATATAGCGATTTTTTCCCCATTGTGTGCCCTGAGTGCTGTTTAAATGAAGTCGACGCATTTTCCTCATGATAACGTAATGTTCTAAGCATTCAACCACCACCCCATCACTGTTATAATGACTGCTCCACAGTAGCTTCTGATAAAAACACGGCTTTTCATATTGTGGGTTTGACACGAACCCAGCACAATTTTCCCAAGCTTAAACCACCGTTTATGAGTTTGGGTTGCCAAGCTTAAACCAATGGTAAAATGGGGCCAACCATCGGTGTTTAAAGATTGTACCATAGTAAAAGTTTCCTGTTGCCATGGCTTTGAATGAGATTTGATCAAGGGCAAATTGAGACCAACCACCTTGGCTACCCATATTTAATGATAGTTAACCATGGTTCTTTTTTTGCTGGGGCAATAAAACGTACTTGCTTTATATTGTTAAATATACCTGAGACTTATTAGTGTTCCATTCGATTTTCTTCGAATTTTTTACTGGGGTGGTTCATAGACCTTTTTATTCATTCAAAAATTGTATCTTTATTATTTTTGACGATCCCTTTGCTTATAGGCATACATCACGAGACTTATTTCTGTATGGCTTTATTCCTTATTTTCAAAACTAAAGCAAAATGAACGAAAACAATTACATTGAGTATGAAAAAAAAAAACTGCTGATTCACACGTACCTTTTTGCTGCACATATAATTACTATATTTTTGTTTTATTTATTTTTTCTTGTATCAGGTTAAAAAGTGTAGTCGCTATCTTGATTACCTTTCAGCTGTCTAATTTATGTAACACCAAAAACTTTGCACGCTATACAGCCTCACGGAAACTCTGTGCTAGCAAATAAATCACACACGCAGGTGCATGCAGTGCCAGTGTTCCAAAGTGTCCGTTTTATTTTAATGCCCCGTGGGTTTTTTTTTCCACAATATTATTTTTTCGTTCTGTCATTAAAGTACTTAGTAATTTTATGAGCACTATATTTCCTTCGTTGTTTGGAGAGAACATGTAGCGTTTATTAGCCTTTTATTTTAGGGTTTGCTTAGAAGAATGTTAAAGTCATACCCCCATTCGTTTTTGCTTGTGGTTTTTTTTCTGACCTGTGGGTTCTATAAATAGTACCTACAAAAGAACGTACTGAGTCTACATATAGCAACGGTAGAAATTTGTGTTAAATCCAAGACGGGAAGAAAGAATGTTAAGTCCAGACTTTTTTTTCTACGTTCATGACGGAAGTCCTCTCTTGGACTTAAAATTAAAGAATGTCAGACTTTTTTTCTGATTAAAACTTCCCCCAGCTTGGAATTTTGATGAATTTCAGCCGTTGCGTTTTTTATGGACCACCCTGTACTGAGGTAGTAAAGTCAACCTATATGGAACTTGGACTGAAAGTCAACTCCTACGAAATTATAATACCATTTATGTAACTGCCAAAGTTAAATCCAATTCAAGTCAATGGAATTAGTTAGTAAGGAAAAAAAATTCATTAAATCATTATCTGGAATTGACTTACATTAAAATCGACCCCAAAAATATCATTAAGGTAGAATTAAGTCATTTAATTCCAAGTCTGGAACTGACTCGTGCCCATCACTGCCTGTGACTCGTGTGAGAGCATTTTTTAGTGCATCCCTGTACGAGAGAGTGAGATAGAGAGAAAGAGAATGACAGAGATAGAAAGACAGAGAGAGAAAAAGAAAAAAAGCAATATAGAAAGAGTAAAGTGTGATAGAGACAGCGAGAGAGAAAGAGAGAGAAAAAAAAGTGTGAGAGACAAAGCGAGAGCAAGAGAAATAGAGCGAGAAAGAAAGATACATAGCAAGAGCAAAATGAGAGAAAGAAAGAGAGTGAAAGAAAGAAAGAAAGAGAGAGAGAGAAAGAGAAAATTGTGAGAGAGAAAGTGAGAGCAAGAGAAATAGAGAGTGAGAAAGAAAGATACATAGCAGGAGAGAAAGTGAAAGAAGGAAAGAGAGAAAGCGAGAACAAGAACAATAAAGCAAGAAAAAAAGATACACAGCCAGAGAAAAAGTGAGAAAAAGAAAGAAAGAGAAAGAATAAGAGAAAGTAAGAAAGAGAAGCGTGAAAGAGGGAGGGAGAAAGAGGAGAGTAGCAGTTAAAGCATTTCTGGGCAAAGAGTGTACGCCTTCTTTCATTTTTATTCTATCCCTAGTCTAAAATCCCTAGTCCTATAGTCTGTCAATTAAAAAAAAATTATTTGTGCGGAATAGAATCGTTAATAGTTTGCCCTCTGAAAAGCAAAGCACCAGGTATAGGCTTAACGGCCCACAAAATTGCAGTAATAATTTTTGTCGCAGGCCATAGTAATAGTGAACAATTGACTGATTGCAGCCTGTTGCCTGCTTTTTGTGCACCACTGCGGGTGTGTTGCTTGTGATTTCTTCATAAACAATATTTTTTAATATCCTGAATGTATGGCTACCAGACGGCACCAGCATCAACAGCCCAGCGGTCACCGTCCTCGTCTTCAAACCAAGCGAATGACGATTCTAATCCAGCGACTGACCTAACTATGCACCTGAATCAACTCGTTACTGAATGGGTTATATAACATCCGATTCGCTTAACTCCTCAGTTGTCACAGTTACTGCTTTCCTGACATGTTCACTGTACCTTAGGGACTGCACCCAGGTAAAGATCATTTCGTAAACTTCTCTCTGTCGTTTACCAGGGGTGTCTGTTCAGATTCGCAATGAAATTTTTTGATTCCGAGGAAAGAGAGAGAGAGAGCGACCAAAAAAAAAAAAAAGAAAGAAGAATCAAGTCCGCAGAGAACGGGTAGGTTGGCTAGTCCTGCCTTTTGGCGATAAGAAGCGTCTGCTCGACCGACCTTCGACCTGTTCGCCACGCGTCTGCCCAATGTCGTCCGTCTTCTTCAGCTGCAAGGCAACAAATACAGCTGCGTCTGTGTGGATTAAAGGGAAGGGTGCGGACAAGCGGAACTGCAGACTGGCTGGATGAATTGTACCTGAGGCGAGAGAGGGAAAAAAAAGAAGACGAAGAAGAAGAAGACGGAATAGCAAGCCACGAACTCTGGGGAAAGTGTATACAGCAAACAAACAGTAATCTTGAAGTAGAAGACCTAGGAAGTTGGCGTATTTGTCGGTTCACAGCCACATACTGGTATTGTTGTGCCACTGTTTGGTGAGGACTAGTAGCAAATGAAGGCCTGGGGATACTGGAGATAAGTTTGGAGCAAGTCGGTTGAAGAAAAAAGTGCTGAACTAGAGCCTTTCTAAAATCGGTGTTGAGTACACGAAGACTGACTGAGATTGAATTCTGGCCAATAAAGAGTCTACCACAAAATGCTGACTGGAGGAAATTCACAAGTTTTTATTCTGCCGTGAACCGTAAAATACTAAAGGTGTTGACCATTTTATTTTTATTTTGATGTGATGCTCAGGGCTGGGAGCCATGCTGCTCAATCGTTACCCGCTTCCTGTAGTTGTCTCTCTCATTGTACTCGGCCGACATTACAGTGCCCCATTATTTCGAGTCATGGTAATGCTGTGGAACAAAAGGCAACTTCATTCATGTGGTTTGCACTGCGTATTTTACAGAAATATTTAATCAGAGGTGTTGTTTTTTCCACGATAAATACTCTCTCAAGATTTCGTCTCGGCGATCTCCTCGTTAATGATTATTCTCGATCTTTCGATACACAAACCGTGTACAAAACCCGTGTGCAAAACCCGACAGTAATATTATTGCAAGAAAAAAAAACGCAGCACGGAAAAATCCCACCTCTCTTTAACGGAGACAAGGTCAGAAAATTCCCAACATCATCAACAAGCGGCAATCGACGACTTCACGTGCAACTCTGCATAAATAAACCAACCAACCAGAGAGCGACTCTAACTTAACAAGTTTCGTCCAGGACTGCAGGCCAAACTATAATTGGATTAGAGATGTCTGATACTCAAAGCCTGCCGGCCCGCGTCCGTCCAGCGTTTGTAATACGTTGAGAGGGCAGGATGAGGTGACAAGATGCCAAATGATGCGATAAGGGTCGCAGGCTCGAGTCCATCGCCTCGGGTCTTGCCTGATAATGCTGGGCAACGGAGCGAAACGGGCGAAATAAAGGCTCATCGTTAGAAGGGAAAATGACAAAAGGGGTGACGCAGCGAGGGAAGGGTTGGTAGGTGGTATCGATCAAACAGATTTCCTGGTTCTGTGTCTCTACCGAACAGCACTCCATTCAATTTTCATGGTGCGCACCTATTTGGCGATGGTGCGAATTACCTGTAAAGGAGAAAGGAGACTGCATGGGATGACTGAAAACGTCTCTTATCACAATAATAGTGATATAGCAGTATTAGTAAAGGCGGTTGCCTTTGCTGTAAAGTTTGACCTCAACCTCCCACGTTAAAGCCGAAATTTCGATGCTTAATTTCTCTGCTGGCTTTCAATATTTTCCACTCAAATTTAGTATATAAGCTTTGTTGGACACGGTGAACGTGTGCGCGAACTTTTACTAATTTCCGATTTGTCACATCGGAGATCTGGACTTGAGCTGAAATTTTTATTTTTGTGGCTTCTTCTTGTTCTTGTCTGCACGACGTGTTTCATAAACGCTCTCCTATAAAGTTGGTTCTTAGTTTTTCAGGTATCGCTCTGCAGATATGCCCATTCCATAAGACCTTTTCTAATCGGTCAAGTGGTTTAGCGGCTCTCAACGACCAGATTGATTGTTTTCACTTTATTTTAAACATTCACTACGTTTACCTGGTCACCAGAAAGAGCATTTTAACGATGCACTTCGAAATGAGCATCAAAAAAAGGCACCTGTTTACAAGAAGCAAGATCGCGATTAGGGCCATCCATACCGCTAGCGAAGGCGATTCGGCCAGGTGCGAGCAGACAACCCGTCCTACCTGCCCTCCCTTTGGCAAATAGTGGGCACGTTGCATGCTGCTCTACCCCCTGCATGTAGTAAACTAGGTCAGCTCAGACCCAAGCAACCAAACACAATCAATTCTTAGAGGTCTTCCTAGTCATGTACTTATTTTTAGTTTATTTACCTAAATTTCGAATGTCACCAGCACAAATCACGTGGGCGCCGTAACTGTGTCCGCCATCTTTACCAGGCGTTCGCCAACGTCTCAATGCGATTGCGAGTGTTTATATGAATAAAGACGATGCGATTCAGAGTCTCAAACCAACTCCGTGAAGCGCTTTGGAAGAAAGCGCCACGCACGGGTGTTTACAAGATCCACGGAGGCGACACAGACGCGATGCGCATCCCTCGGCAGTGCTTCGAAGTGGTCATGTAAACGTAGTGATTGTTATTATGCAACAATGCCAATCAGCAAACGCCAGCAACACGTTGACTGAAGATTAAAGGATTTGTTTCTATATTGATTTGTGCATTGATAAAGATAAAAAACATTAAAACAAGCTAACTTAACTGCATGGTACGCCAAAATAGCACGAATTAGAAAACAAAAACGAACTCGTTTGATGCTTAATTAGGTAAGGTTTGATTGAAGCGAAGTCAAAACAGCAAAGCAATTAACACAAATAAACTTTCCTGTAAGGTTTCAGATACTTCAGTGTTGCTGTGCTGTTTAGTCCACGTTAAACCTTACTGCTGTATCCAACCGTTACACACGCAAATACTATTAAAGCCAGAGCCCGATTTGCCTTTTCATGTCAAAACAAAAGAAGAAGAATCTATGGCTACACACTTGATACGACTACTTTCTTGGCTAAATATTTTCAGTGTTTTCAGTCACATCGTCTACTTTTCATCTATCACCCTACTGATGATACATATATAATTTTTCAAGACTTTCAAGCACTTTTCCAGGCATGGAATTTCATTATAACTTTCAAGGCCATTTTCTGGTTTTTAAGGACTTGCAAGAACCCGAAATTACATGTCAAGCTGTGCTAAAGCACATTCGACTATTAGTTTTTTTTTTTTTAAATTTCAAGTCATGTCATTTAGCCAAGTAGAATGCACCAATCATCAGCTGATCTATCATGTGCAAAAGTAAAAATGGTAAAAACAATTAAATACAAGCTGTAAGGTTTCACGTGGACTAAACAGCACGGCAACATTGCATTATCTGAAACCTTACTCCTCCAGCACTAAGAGTAAATGCAAAGACTGCTCAACGTGTTGGAGATTCTGACTCGAAACAAGCAGGGGCAGCAACTACTTAGTCACAACCGGTCTTCTGTTAACTTCCACCACTTCCGGACAATTTCCGCTTCATACTTCCGTTTTTTTTTCTCTTCATTATAACTAATTTTGGGATGCTGAATGTAATGGTGAAAACCGTTTGTTTCTATCTGGTACCGTTCTGGAGTTGAAAAAGGCGACAGACCGACAAACTCGTAGCTGTAGTCTTTCCAGTTGTCGCTGTATAGAAGACTAAAAAGGGCAACCAGTTTGCGCCGTTTGGTTAATGAAGATCTTAATCATGGTCCAACAATATTTTACACCATCATCAAAATATCTCTTCATCCCACAAGAAGAAAAAGCAAATTGGCATTGTGAAGTGTTAGGTAAAACATTTTTTGTTTTAAATTCGGTGGCGATCGTAGACATATGAAACTGCAATGTTTTTGATGCCCCTTAATTCCTTCATACTAATTTGGGTAAAGGCCAGTAAAATAAAAACTAAAACGTAGGTTACAACAGCTTGGTTCGACTGGCTTTCATTAGAACATCGTGAATAATAATAAAAAACAAAAACAAAAAAAAAACAATGGAAACAAAATCAGGCAATATCACGGTGTGCATTGTTCATCGTCATCAAACCAACTGAACAAGTTCCCATAAGCTTTTACATCCATTACAAAAAGGTGCTTGAAGTAGAAAACAGGAGGCAAAGTTGCTTCCGACTTGATTTTGTTCATATGCTGGTCTTTGGTGTACCTGCATTATTTCACATTTCAGGTTTTCCCAACTGGTTGCTTGCTGTTCTTTTCATTATGGTTTTGAATTGATTATTTATTTGATTGCTCTACAAAAGAGACAACGGAGCCTTGAAATTTCAAATACTACGACTTTTACTGGGACGTAATGGCTCAGCCTTTTTGTGCCATCGTAGCTTTTTGTTCTGGTTTTACTTGAAAGCAACAATCCATAACTTTACTCCAGTCAGTCCTGAGCCCATTTTGAATTGTTTCGAAAGGAGTAGGAGCGGTGTGTTTTGAAACCCAATCCAGCAACATGCCCCCACATCAGCTAGTATTGCCAAAATTGTTTGCTGTTGAAGGCGAAAGACTTCAAAAAGAAAAAGAAAAACGACTTGATCGTTTCATAATAAATGTTTTGAAATGCAATACCGGGGCTCTTTCTATTATGCCTACCTCCCTTGCTGGCTCGTGCCTGCGTCTAATATTGAACGTTTTGTTGCCGATGGGCAGCGGGTTGTGTTGTGTGTACCACCGGGCTAGTCTTTAGTCGAGTGACTGGCGATTCTCGAAGCGTGCGCGAACCTTATATGTAGCTTGACTGGCGTGTAGGCCTATCAACGCGTCAATCCCTGCCCGGGTTGCACCAAGCAGCACCAGGCAGCACCCAACCGGGCTCGACTAAGCCCCCCAACACCCTCCCCCCCCCCACCCACCACCCATTCCTCCACATTTGCCCCCGAGCATTTACGTCAAAACCAATTTTGGTTTGAAGCTCGAAATTAAAAACAAAATTGCTGTGTGACAGTTCCCTGACAGACGGTGAGGCCCCCCGAACGCTGTCAGAAACGAGGATTAACTCCAATTAACCCGGACTTTCATCGGAGTGATTTGGTGGCATCGGATTTTTCTTTTTTCTTTTTTTTTTTTCCTCCTTTTAATAACCAACCGTTAGACGTCGCAAGCAAAATAATGAATGCTGATGCATCAAGGTAGAATTCGAAAATCAGAATGAGAAATAGAGAGGAGTTCCGGGGTGGGGAGAAGGTGTGTGTGTGGGGGGTTATGGTATGAAGGGAGACAGATGGTAGGGGGGGGGTGGAGGACACCATGATGGTAGTCAAATGGAAGATTCTGCAGATGTCATGGTAAAGGTGAAGGAAATTGCTTTGTCGTTCATTTCAAAGGATTTAGAAAAAGTTTGTTGATCGTCGTATAGAAAGGAGTACCGATGACATTTCGAGGTTTAGAGAGAATTTTCAAAGGAAGGAATAATTCGTTTCATGGTCTTAAAGCAGCAATGCTATAGAAAAATACCACAAGTATAAAGGGTAAGGATATCGACGGATTCAACGACCAAAATAATTTTTTTTTTTACCTAGTAAATAGTCAAGACGAAATTTCGTTGCTGGAAGAAAATGTCAGAAAGAAATTCGGTAAAGGGTCATTTATTGTGTGAGCGGCGTATCTTGAGTCGCGCAATTTTTTTATGAGCGGCTACGTCTACCTGGAGGAGGCGGATTTAATCGACGGCCGCCATTGTTTTTGTAACCATCTTGGATATCAGCAAGGCACTCTGCTACTAAAAACGTACAATCGATTACCTCTGTTCCTTCTGCAGCGAACTCAAGATAGGGCGCGGACACTATAGTCAAGAATTTAATTAGGGTAAGCTATATGGGCCGTTTGCTTTTGTGGGCTGAGGTATAGCAGTGATCTATCTACCTGACGATCTGTCTATCTATCAATATATCTATGTATCTTTCTTTGACTCCTGAAATTATCTGGCGAAGCTAATGATTATGTGAACTGGCTCATTTTGAACCTTCAAGAATAATAGAAGTCTATTGTGCGCACGGCGAATCTTGAGTCCTGGAAGTATTTTATGAGCGGCTACGTCTTCCTGGAGGGAGCGGCTTTAATCAACGGCCGCCATTGTTTTTGTAACCATTTTGGATATCAACAAGGCACTCTGCTACCAAAAACGTACAATCGATTATCTGTGTTCGTTCTGCAGCGAACTCAACATAGGCCGCGCACACTTTAGTGACAGAGGTAAAAATTATAAAATTTAGCCTGAAAACCGTCGAACATACCTGGGCCAATCACAGACCGATCATAGGCCCATCTTTTCCCGAAAAATCCAGGGGTATAGCTGAGATCAGAGTCGAACCCGAGACCTCTGGCACATTAGACGATCATGATGACGTTCAGGTCACCCTGCTCTAACTTATGTTCAAGGCCAACTGATATAATAGCTGCGTTTCTTGCTCCACTCCAGGCCGGCCAGCTTTGTGCTCCTCCGGTATTAGTTGGTGACTGGCACGTCAAAAGTCGTCCAATTATACCGTACGGCATGAGAACCAAAGGGATCTGGTATCTGAACAAAATTTATCCCGAAAAATTCATAGTTTACTCCTGTTAAACTTTAAACAGAGGAAGAATAACGAAACATAAACGATTAAACTGAAGGCTTGCCCCACATTCACTTAGTCCAGATACAAATTTCTGTTCTCAGGCTGTACGGTACTGGATGACTCCTAGCTAGCGTGTCAAGTCACTAACTGATACCGGACAAGCAGCAAGTTGACCGGCCTGAAGTGGAGCGAGGAACTATCTCAATTGGCCTTGCTTATGTTCTACAACTTTTGTGCTAGGCCTGGCAGGGACTTTGTCACTGTACCCATGCACCTATTGCTTTACACCATAACCGCTAACACAAACAGAATAAGAACAGATAACAAAGTTAGGTAGCTTAACAGGCAGCTACAGTTAACGATCACGCCGGCGGTTGGACTCGAGAAAATCAAAAGAATAAGCGTTAAATTTTACAATTCATCGTAAGATTTTCTTAACACATTTCACCGACATTCCGACATTTTCGACGTCATCTTCCAATGTTAACCGAAAGTCCTTCAAACGTAAAGGAATCGTTTACTAACATCACCATCGTGTCCCGGCTCGCTACGCGTTCATGCATCACGGCTGGAAAAGAACGACCAATAATAATTAGATTTTGGCTATCGACACATTTTGTCTTCCATATCTCATCCGTTGAGCGTGGGCGTTCCTGTGCCTAACAAACCAGCAGAGAGGAGGGGAGAGGACTTTTGGGGGAGGAGGGGAAGGATTGGTGAGGTTTCAAAAGACGCCCTGCGGGAAAGAGTTAATGAAATGTCTTTACACTCTGATTGGGTGATATTAGCGAAGGACACGGCGCCATCAAGTGCACGACTCGAACTAACACGCCACGGTCATCAATTACCCACCACGAGAGTTTTAAATTCCTGCGTGCCATAATCATTTTCGAGGCCAGCCTCGCTCCGCGCCATTATAATAGGCCGTGTATACACTGGGCGTTCGTGGCCGGCTCCTGCTTCAAATTGTTCCCACGGAGAGTTCGATTATTCCGGCCGTTGTGGCTGTTTACTGTCCCATTAATTTCAAGCACGCCATCCAGAAGAGTGGGTCTCAGAACAGCTAAAATTGTTGCTCTCTCTCTCTCTCCCGCACTAAATGGAGGAAGGAAGTGAGACCGGAAATGACGTGCCAATGCGGTAGACCATAATGTTGTTTAGCCGTGGACGTGGCGTATCCGCCATTAAAACTAGTAGACGTAATGGCTTTTTATTCGTGTACGTTGCTGTATCCGTCGAAGGAAGTCCATGTTTAACTTATTAACACCAAGACAACATCGTTTAAGTACAGCACAGTAATTGGTAATGCTGCCTTGCGTGTGAGATGTTTCACAGTTACAGTTACCACAGTTACCAGTAATAGTTACGGCAATCAATAGAGACTCTTAACGTTTTGCGGAAGCCCTTAAGAAACACCTGTGGCAAAGAAACAGCGACGTAACAGGTCTTTCAAGCTGCTTTATTATCATGACAGGGGTGCTGCCTTGAGTACCAGCTTTTTCCACATTTTTTCACGTCCCACTTTTCTTTCACATTTTTCACATACCTGCTTTTCATTTTTTTTCACATGTTCCACATAACTGCTTTTCATTTTGTTCACATTTTTCACATACCCGCTTTTCATTTTTTTCACATGTTCCCCATAACTGCTTTTCATTTTGTTCACATTTTTCACATACTTGCTTTTCATTTTTTTCACATGTTCCACATACCTGCTTTTCATTTTGTTCATATTTTTCACGTACCTACTTTCACATATTCTGTATCACTATTTCTTCGTTTTCGTATTCACCAGTTTTACAATTTTTAATAAAATAGTTTTTTTTTCAGTAACCATTGTAATGTCTGTACAATTTCAATCAAGAGAGCGAAAGCGAATTCAAAGCGACTCCGCCCGTAAAAACCAACCAATTTTTCTTTCGTGTTCTAACTACAGGCATGTAAACGTAATTCCGGGCCCAAAATTAGGGCGGATAATTAGATTGTTTTTACTTCGTTTGTGCGTTTTGCCTTTTATCACACCAACAATGGTTGCTGGAAAAGAATAATTTTATTAAAGAATTGAAACAATTACATACAGCATCCCCGTCATGACCATCTGTGCATAAAAAAATTGTGTATTTTGAAACAGAATGCACAGTTGCTGTTGTTATTAGAAACACTCCAAACCATGTCTTTGCATTAACACCATTTCAACTTAATCTCTAAAATGCTAGTGGTTTTCCTTTTTAGTTAAAGTGTTCCTTTTCTTCTATCATCCTCGTTCTGTGGTAGTCTTTAGAAAAATCAGCCTTTTTTTTGGAGGGGGGGAGGGGTTGTTATTTCGTTTTCTTTCATTTTTCTCCTTACGCTTCAACTTGGTGTATGCACAAAATTTATTATTTAGAAAAGTCAACTTTTCTTCTTGTTGTGCTTTTTGTTTCTTCCCTCTGATATTGTCCCTTTGTTGATCCAATGATACTTTACTGGTATTTATTTATTGTCTCTGCCGGTTACCCTAATGTCTGCAGGGACTTCTTATATTCTCATCTGTAAAAATTTGTTTCTTCTTTTATTTTTACTGTCTGTTTATCCTTCTCTTTTCCATCTGAAAGAAAAAAATCTTTCTCATTCTCCTTAATATAACGGTATAGGACTTTTCTGTTTCGTCCATTATCTTTTGTTTCGTTTTTTTTTCTCTTTGTCTTATTACTCTTTGTTTTGGGAGGGCTGCTTTATTGTTCTCGTCCTGTGTTGTATTTTGTGATTTACTTTCCATTCTACATGTTGTATTGTCTCTTTGCTTTTTTTTTATGCATAGTCTTAACATGTGAAAAGCAATTTTCGGCTGTTGGTTTGTTTTATTTTTACTATTCTTCTGTTGTGTATTGCATTGTATTAAAATCTTCAAACTCACTGTAAAGCCGTAATATTTAATACTTGTACCTTTCGACAGCCGTGTTGTCATTTTCAACAAATCCAAAACAAACGAACAAGACTTAACATGACTTATGTGTGCCGTACGTTGTAGTTGAGAAACGGCAATAAGACAAATTCTGTATTCAAGGGGCTATCATTGTTAGGCACCCCTTATAGTGCGTCAGCAAATGAAGGATATTATATTGATCTCGTGTTATACATGGGTTTCCATTATTGGTGAACTCAACCGTGTCATTTATGTTAATAATAACCATAATACATAAAAAAAAAAATATATTGTTGGCCAGTTCCATGGTAGGGTGGATGGAATGGTGGTAGGAGTTTAGAAACTGCAGCATTTTCTTTTTGCATTTCTGAGGTGCGATCTAAGACCAGAGAGTTACCAAAGACTTCAGAGTAATGTCGGTATTATTTATTTGCAAGGAATTCCTTCATTAAGTCGGAGTCAACTTCATTTAAAGTTAAGTCCGCAAAAAAAAAATGTGGAGGTTGGGCTGCCGATGGGTATGCCATCAGACTGTGTAGTAAACAACTTGTCATAACGAAAAAGGAAAAGACGTGATTTGAAAAACTGTTTTGATGGTTTCCAGGAAGAATTCATTGCTCAGCTTTATTATGAAAGTTATTTTTTGCATAGTTCGACGGTATACCCATGGATAGGTCACTCTTCACATTTTTTGCTGGCATAGTTTTAAATAAAATTTACTCCGACTTAATTTAAGGAATTCCCTGAAACTAAATACTACCGGCATCACGCTGATGACTCTTTGACCTTAGCTCGCACTTCTGAAATATAAAAATAAAAAAAAATGCTGCAGTTTCTAAACTCCTACAACCCTTTCCTAGCACGTATACACCACGAAACTGCTAAAATACTGCCGTCCCATTTCTTGATAATTACGGTTTATGAACATAAACGACTCGGTTGAGTTTACCCATTATAGGAAACCCATGCAAAC
>JAHWFP010181004.1:12140-24380 GCA_023313725.1 Lithobius niger | reverse complement strand
CTGTCTGGCGCGGCGGATTAGCCATTCAAGCATTTTGTTAAAAACTTCTCTTGCAAAAATGCCGTCCATCCTAAGTATGCCTTTTTTTCGTGATTCCACGTTTTTTGCCTGAAAATTTTCAAAATGTGATGCAGGGTGGGTCCACAAAAAAATGCACAAACTATAGCTTATATATAGTAAATTGCCTGCATGCGGGCTGTTAAAGGCACTGTCAGGGAATGGCACTCGGGTTGTCGCCGAGAAGCGGTGGTGTTGGCCCGTTTACGAATTAGGCACACCCAACTTACTCACCGCTTCTCCCCGCGGGGGGGGGGTTATCACTTACGGTCCGTCGCTTACTTGTTGATTGTCACCATCATGGAGGAATGGTCACCATGGTCACCATCTTGAAGGTGTTCGTCGCCATTTCCATCCTCCACGACACTTAGCGCATCAATTGGGCGATAAGTCTATCCTCCTGTCTGGGTTTTTAAAATTTGTTTCAGGAGGTACAGATCTACAGTAAGATCTAGATTTGGGGTTTGTTTAACCAAGCCCTATTCACTCGCTCCGAAATCTAGCCACGGTAGTGTTCAGCGTACTCGCAATCAAAACGTGGTGCGCCATCTGGCCTCAAACTGTTGTATCCAACTACTGCCACACAAATCCAAGATGGTGGCGACGTGGCGCTTCAAGGCCACAGAGCAGTAAAACAAGAAACAGTTCGTCTAAATTATCTTTTTTTATCATTAGAATTGCAATTTTATTTTTGTCCACGTGTGTCCCGCTAAAATTTACGCGATTTCTAAAACTGAAATTGTAATGAAGTTAGCCGCTAGTTGAGTTTCGTTGCTTCGTAGCTGGCTTTCCATAGTCGAAACCGAAACTGCATATAACGACGCCGCAGTAATGACGCTAACGCTTTAGTCTGTCACTTCCGTTGTTGTCGGCAGTTGGCGCTCTCGTGGCACATTTGAGTAACTTTAAAACTCTGGCCACATGTTGTGTCGCGGTGCTTGCGCGGTAAGTATAGCGAGTGAGTTATCCCGTAACGAAGTGTTCGTTATTTATCCAAGGTTTAGTGTGGCGCAGTGGCAACCCGGACCAATGCACAGTGACTGCAGTTGGTACTAATGACCTTGCTGTCGACGCGCCATTAAGTCTCCAGCGCCCCCCTTGGCTACTCCAAATGAAAGTTACAATTTACTCGTTATTTTTAAAAAAAATATCGGAAAATGATCCACCTTTTTCGTAATCTCAGTTGGGTTTTTGATGCAGAAATTGATTCTTATTTTCGCTTTTACTTCAAAAACTTTTTTAAAAATGGACTTGAAAAATATCGGATTGTGCGTTTTTTGTCGCCACGCTATATAATGGTTTTCAGTGAATGTGATTAAATTGAAGTGCTTTTGTATAAATTTAGCACTGTTTAACGTAATGGCTTTCGAAAAGCCAAAAATAATTTTAAAAAAGGAATACACTCTTTTCGAAAGCAATGCGTCGGTTGTATTGTGGTGACACTTTAAAGGCGATATTTGGTTTTCAGCCTGGTATTTGTTTTCTTGTGTTCAGTTTCGATAAATGTTGCAAACGACGCATTATCTCCTGATAGTAGTCGATTACTGGGACAAAATGGGTGTTTAAATGGAACTTTCTTGCAAAACGGTACTATATATACTCTTTTCCAGTTCACTGATAGTTTAAAAGTTGTGAAATGGGACGCACAAAAATATAAATCTGAATTGTTTACGGTCCTCAGTGATGGTTTAAATTCTCTACTGGGTTCACAAGACTACTATCCACAGGGAAAATAATGGTTTAACGATGAAGTTTATTAACCATTTCACCAAACAATCCACCGTTTCTTACCATTACTCGAAAGTTGGTCCACATAACCCAAAGATGTGGTTGTTCAGCCGCATCTGCACGATTTATTCTGTAGCTCTTCAGCCGCTGAAATACAAGATGTAATTTCTGCTATTGAGCTTGCTGAAGTCACTTCGGTTTTGTGCTTGTTAAACCATGCGCAATGGCTATTTGCCGTGACGTCACCATGAGTTAGCCAATGACGAACGAGAACAACGGCTGTTTGGCCGTCTGATTGGACAAGCCCAGTCACCTGCCATGGACGTCACAGCAAACAGCCACTGCGCATGATATAATTTACCACCAGCAAGGTGCCTATGCTCGCATCCATAGAGTATCCTCTGCTGACGAGCCCAAACAAGGGTGAAACGGCTTGTCTATAGATAATTCTATGGATGAGAGCAGCTTGATTTTAGGTGCTGATCAACTGCAATTAATAGGCCTAAATGTTGGTGTCTAGCATTCAGTAAAATGGAGCCCTTGTTTTCTTGTTAACTAGTTACAGTCCTACTTTCTCTATAACCTTCCTCACTTCGATATTTTACCCCACATAACTTTCTTTACACCTCGTGTTTTGGGAGCACACAGAACGTTCGCAAACCCGTCCACAATCCGATAATTACCTAAACCCATCACGATGACATTTAAGTAACATTGGCAGCTTTACCATGTACGCACAGACACGATGAACATCTGCGCGCGTGTTTTTTTTTTTTTTTTTTGGATGATGTTGTAAAATTATAATCCTTCAATCACTTCTCGCCTCTCCTGTTTGACAACATTTAAGTAAAAAAAAAAAATCTGGCTCTTCTCTTAGCCTAATTCTTTTTCCTATCAGCTAAAATTTTTTCTCCTCATCGCTTAGAGGTTTTTCTTTCTTTCTTTCTTTTTATTTTTTTTTTTAATTTTGTTGAGTCACCTAAAGTATAAAAGAAGATTTTTGCCGCCTATGCTTCTAATACTTCCGACCGCTGCGGCTCGTTATGAGCCTCGTTTCCAGCCATCGAAGATTGCTTCTTTCCTGGCAATTTATTCAACTGACAGTAATTTTCTTGTCAAGGAGCTGGAAAATGTAATAAGCCCCGAATTTGTCAGCTTTCTCATTCACTAGGTGTCAGGCAAGTTTTATGGTGATTGGCAGTTAATTAGTTCGTTCATAAACTTTACGAAAACTTGTTTGTACAAAAAAAAAACGATGAAAAATGTGAAGAAGCGCAAAAGAGAGAAAAAGTATAGAGTAAGTGCAAAGTCTTCTTCATTTTTTTTTCCAATGATAAAAGTCGCAATGTGGAAAACTGGACTATTACAGGACTATTCATGTTTAGCGTTATTGCTGTACACAGAACAGTCACCATGTGTGTGGGGGAGGAGTGGGGACTATTGGTTACTCGCTTCAAACATTAAGGGCGCGTTTACGCAGCGACTCGCCTTTGCATTCTCGCAGCTAGAACTCAATCGCGATGGCAAAGGTGACATTGCCATGTAACAATGTACATGTAACAATGTAACAATGAGTAAATACTTGCAGTCTTATAATCCGTGCCAATAATATAAAGAATTCCTCATGATGACGAAACAATTTTCCCAAACGCTTCTGAACTCACGTTATTTGCTGTTTTCGTTGCGAGGCGGCAGACATAAAACCCCCACCATGTTGGAATTTGAGGTGATTTCTAACGTCTAGCTGCGAGAATGCAAAAGCGAGTAGTTGCATAAACGTGCCCTTACATCATTGTTTTGGACCCCATACACTGTAAAAATTGACGTTGTGAATCACAACGTCTATCACAACACCTATTTGCCTCCTTTTTTACAACATGTTGTGGTTTGCAACGCCTACAGCAGACGTAAAACAAACACAACGTCTGCTGTAGGAGTTGCAAACCACAACATGTCTATGTAGGTCCAAAACACAACATGTCCAAAACGCAACGTCTATTGTAGGTGTTGTGAAACACAACAACACCTACAATAGACGTTGTGTTTTGGAATAGATGTTGGAAATGAGGATCGTGAGTCAAGAAGCTGACTGCATTGTCCAAACCCACCGAATAAACGGAAATTTCAATACATAGAAACTCTTGTTAAACCACCACTTTCAGACGCAACTGTGCATTTGTTGTGGTTACGGGATTGCTTAGGTACTTTTTATTAATTCGTCCCTAACGTTGGAACATATATGTACGAACACTGTTGGAACTGTTAGAACAGTTTTAAATGAATTAAGAGGAGGGCAAATACTTACTGATGTTGATGGTTTAACTACTCATCAGTATACCAAACATAACCAAAGAGTGTAACAGCTACACTCGAGACTTCTGCCTTACCAACGTGTTTACTATTTGTAATTTTGGTATTCACAGAAATGGTTGAACAACAGTTTGAAATGGTTGAAGCAATAAAGCGTAAAAATGAAAAGAATTTTGAAAATCCAGTCACAGTCTAAAAGCGATGGGCTAAAATATATCTAAAACTTAAAAAGTCACCCTTGACGTATATTGTTAAACAGAACGTTTATTCCTAATTATATTTGTGACGTCATTCAGTCAGTGCCTTGCTAGGTGTTTTAGGCGTTGTAGTTTACAACACCTATACATGTCGTTTTACAACACCTATAGACGTTGTGGTTTACAACACTTATAGACGCTGTGGTTGACCACACCCCTTTAGACGTTTTGATTTATAACACCTACAGACGCTATGGTTGTAGTTTACGACTCCTATAGACGTTGTGGGTTACAACACTTATAGACGTTGTGGTTTACGACATCTAGTCTATAGACGTTTAAACACGCAACATCTACAAATATTCGTCCTGGAAGAGTTATTTTAGACGTTGCGTTTGTAGACGTTGTGCTTTACAACGCCTAAAACCTCTTTATAAGACCCCAGAGCGTCCTTATAACGATTTTTAGGATTATGTAGGTGTTTATAACTCACAACGCCACAACGCCATAACTCACTACGCCATTGTTGCAGTGTACTATACGTTGGCAACCATCCTGAAATTTAAAGCCTATAAAGAAAATCCTTACACGATGCATAACTGAGTTGATACACCGAATTAATTTGCGAATTCAGTTGCTTAAGCAGATGGGTACCCTCGGTCAGGGCAAGGGCTCGCAAATCACATAAAATGCCACCAATTTTAATTTTCAGCCATTAAAAAATATTATGGCCTTGTTCACAATCTAAAACCACAAAAAAAGAAACAAAAAAAAGTCATGAATGGGGCTTTTTTGCTATTTTTTTGTGTGCGGTTTTAAATATTGTGAACAAGGCCAGAATAGGACTTATTGGCTGTAATTAAAATTGAACTGACTTTCTGTGTTTTTTGCGAGTTCTTGCCCTGTCAGGGGGTACCCATTTGTTGAAGAATTGATACACGTTTATAGTACTTACCACGTTCCCATGCTGATTAAATTTTATGATAAAATTAATCCTTCCTTGTATACTTCCATTCTCATTTTACCCGTTGTGTAGACTTCCATTCGCGAATTCCACTCCTTTGTAGTGTGTTAAGTCCACAAAGGTTTGCCCTTGATATTTCAGAAAGAACATACACGTTTTCAGAAAAGAAATCGTGTTTATACCCTACCACACCCTTATGATATGGCTCAACTTTGATGAACCTTGCCTTGAGCCTCATTATACTTCATGGTTGCGGGTATAAGGTGACGTTCACACCGCTCAACACTTACCTTCAATTATAAAACCAATTAGATCAGCTGCTGAAAACAGATTTTAGTAATGATTTTTTTTTTAATTATATGTTTGGGTCCTTACGTCATTTGAAGCAAAATACAGCTCGAATTGACGAAGGAACTCAATGTTTAACCATACTAAGCGCGGTAGAATCAGTACGGAGGTACAGACTATAGAGTTTTCGAACCGGAAAATCGTCGATAGTGGAAGAAGCACAGAATATAGTCCCGACTAGGCGAGAATAGTACATGGAGGTGCCAAAGGAGACTGGTAGTTTTGTTGCCAGGGTCCCCCCCCCCTTTTCTGATACGTGATAAGACCGAATTCCAGAGGCAGTCAGGTAGTTTGCAGAACCAATTTTATATTTACTATTTTACAATTTATTGGTATTATTTTTTTGCTTTCCTAAGCCATCTGACATATAGCTATTGTGTTCACGGTTTATCTTGAGTCCTGCAGTATTTTGTGAGCGGCTACGTTTTCCTGGAAGGGGCGGCATTAAGCGATGGCCGCCATTGTTTTTGTAACCATCTCGGATATCAACAAGGCACTCTGCTACCAAAAACATACAATTGATTATCTGTGTCGTTCTGGGGCGAACTCAAGATAGGCCGCGGACACTATAAGAGATTGGTGTAAACGAGAAGGCGTGGGAATCGCTCCGAGTCAAAAAAATAAATAAAAAATCCAGTCGGCGTTCATGCAGCATACCGCTGCATACTGAGAATTTTTTCACCCTTCACGTGTTCTGAACAACTGGCGTTCCTCTTTTTGTGCTGTGTTTATTTGACGGCCATGTTTGGTTGGGGGAAAATGCGCTTAGCCTTGCGTGTGAGTACGGCAAGAATTTGATTAGAGGTTTTGCACAACCCCCCGGGTTCCATTATTACGTCATGGCGGAAGAGGAGCGCGTCGAAGAGCAAACCTTGATGGAACGCTATTAGTTGCTTGCTTTAGATAGCTTATTTGGTGGGACCCCTGCATCACCACACCACGCCGCCTGATCCGGCTTGAGATTAGGGTTCAGTGCGCCACAAATCCTTTGGCGCCAGGATTAGAAAGATGTTTAATATCGTACGCTTTAAAACTGGATTACGGAAAAAAATAGGAAAAGTTTTAAACCATACTCTAAACGGGCTGGTAATATGAGAAACGTAATGTTTTACTCCATTTTTCTTCTGAAAGAAGAGTACATTTCAGAAACATCTTTAATGTGTTTCCGAATACGGCTGTTATTAAGCTCATTATAATTCCAGGTCTACATAATTCCAGGAAGATTAACTATAAACCAAAATTGCTTAAAGATTGTAAAAAATAAGTATAATAAAGATACACGTCAGTATCGTTGTGAAAAAAAAAGATGCTGTATATGTTTTGTTTAACGCATTTAAACCAATAATTGTAGTTAGTTAGTAGGTAAGCAGATGTATACAGAATATGCGTAATGGTCGAAGGCTAACATAAATCAGCAATTCGTTCAGCTTGTATAACAAGGATAACACAACCTGTCGAAAGTTAAGGGTAAAAAAAAATGTTTCGCTGAATTTTCACAGAATTTTCGCAGCGAAGAATGTCCCACTACAACAGATTAAATGTTTCGTTGGGCGGGGGGGGGGGAGGGGTGGAATGTGATAAAATGATGATCAAGTTGGTTGTGGAAAGTTGGTAGCACGTTCAGATGCTGCAATAGCTGCACGAAAGTAATGCAGTGAAGACAACTGATTGATTATGTTCTATGTTTTCACGTTACATACACCTTATGGTCAGCCACCCCCACAAATTACTGGCAGAGTAGCGTAAAAGGAAACACATTTTGTGTATTGTGCCACAGCGAAGGTAAGATATGCTGAGAAAATATGATACAGGAATATAAACTTTCTGCATATGAAACAGTTATGCAGGTGGCTCCCGAACTTTTCAATGTTTTTTCCTCGACTCGGCAGAGCCCAGGAATAATTTACTTTTATACCACACGCCATGGCTGTTTGCTGTGACGTGCATATCACGTTACTGGGCTAGTCCAATCAGACGCCCAAACAGCCGTTGTTCTCGTTCGTCATTGGCTAACTCATGGTGACGTCATGGCAAACAGCCATTGCGCATGGTTTAGAAGCGATTTAGCGGCGTTTACCTGAACCCTTCACCTCGTAAACTTCGTGCACTCCCTAAGCTTGCAAACTTTGCTGGTTTAAGCTAAAAGCTTAAGCTATTGCGGTGCCATTGTTAAGCTGCATTATGCCGTTTTTGGGAGCCTTTAAAAAATACCTAAAAACTTGCGGTGAACACAGCATTGCTAACATTGCAGGGTTAATGTTGCTGAATGATGATAATGAGGCTGGTTGTGATAGGTACCATTCAGGATAAAACTCTTATCGCATGTTCAGATGCTGCAACAGCTGCACGCAAGTAATGCAGTGAAAACAACATGCAGTGAACTATGACGTTCTTTCGTTTCACGTCGCTGTACTGATTACACCGATGGAGAGTTCGTAAATAATTTTTGCTTGTTCTTATGTGAGTAACGGGGCCGCAGTAATGGGGCTACTGTAATGGTGCTGTAGTAATAGGTCTACAAACCTATTTACTTGGCCTTTTGGACTTCGTATTTACTGAGGCCTGGTTTGCGGCACATCAAGGATTAATTTTCATACCATATTACAGTAATATATCATAACTAGAAGGACCCTTGCATGCTGCACGGTGGATTGAGTCTCCCGGTCTAAGCTTCTCCCGGTGTTTGGTCGTCTTAGAAAGTCAAGTCAGCATTCAAGTACGCAAGCTACCCCCTGCTGCAAGGTAATCTCCGTGATTGTTTCCATCCACTTAGAAGCAATTCACGGCGGTACCACGCACCATCATCAAATTGCTGCAACTAACATTCCCTTGATTTGCCCACGCAAGCAAAGATTGTTGCCGCCCACTTTAAAACAATTCAACTTCGCTGTCCAAGTCTCCATCTATGAAAGAAATACACCTTTCCATCGTATCAGGCTGCCAATGCCACAATCATGCGACAAGGCATTGTTTGCAAGGTAGCAATGATTTCTGCTGGAGTGCCCTCGTTGGGATGCCCACCTCCGCTTCGGCAATGGTGGTAGTGGGGGAGATGTGTTACTTGGAGTTTTGGGGGTTCCACCCCATGTGGAGCCTGGAAGGTTGTCTCTAGGTAGGGTGCTGGGGTTCTGCAAGGCCACTGGCCGGTTTGTTCAGTGACGTCACAGTGGCGCCTTGTCAGGGACTTTCGGTAGTTCGGTGCCCCTCCCTTGTTTGCGCAAGTGCCACTGGAGGCTTCTTGTGTTTTGTTGGGGTCTGTACGGGGTAGAGTAAGTTAGATATTAAGTAGGCTAGAGTGATCGCGTGGCATTAAGGCCTGTAAGCTCAATAAAGATACAAGATATAAGATGATTCGCGACGTGCATCGCAATTGTAGTCAACTTTAAAGCGATTGTTGCACGTGTTTTTACAGTAATTGATTTTCACTCGCTTCCTTACTTTTGCCGGTGGTTAACGAATTGCTTATTGACTGATCACATATTTGGTAGCTCTACAAAAGTACTTTTGCTGCTGTTTCGTACACGGTAATGACATTTGATGATTTAAAGTGTATTCATTTGCATGGGTGAAATGAAGTTTCCCAGTATTGTGAAACAGCATGCTTACAGTAAAAGATAACCATAACGCAATACTTACTAAACGCCACTGGAATACGACTTGAGTGAATTATGTTTACTGCTTGTTTTTTTTTTTTCGGTTTTGTGATCGTAAAATAACATTCAGACGTTTTCTTGAATGTTGTTACCATTTTTTGCTCCGACTTATACTTTTTTGCTGTAACAATGCAAATTACAACCTCTATAGGAACATTAATGGGTACAATAATATAAAGCAAAATAGCGCTAGCGCTTAGCTGGACAAATGAAGAAAGCTGTGTACGGACACCTCACGACATTTAAATTAGGAGATGACTAGCTGAATGGTGTTGAATGCTCGGTTTGCAACACAGGTTAGGTATGACAGCTCATGTGAATGTACATGTTCGACCGAATTAAGTTTCGTAAAATTTTTCCACACGCTGGCAAGCAAACCCTGATTTTTGTTAACTTCGCTCACTCAATCAGCGCATTTAGTGACTCATATCCCCCCCCCCCCAAATGATCTCCACTTTCTAATGATCACTTCTATTGTATTTTGCCAGCCATGTTCATGTTCGAGGAAATAAATATGGTTCAAGGCGGTCTCGAACTGCCCATTCGAGAAGCATGCTGTCCTGAAAGGCTTTCCCGCGATGCAATCCCTCCCCTGCTCCCTGACCTGTTGTGTAATTATATATATATATATATATCTATATATATATAATTATACACGATGCAAACAATCTTTAACAGCTTGATAAGGCAACAGCACTGTACAAATTCCAAAGGGTTCGGAGCATCTACGGTTCATCCGATCATCCACCCATTGTAGTAAATCCTTTTTGCAAAGGCCTGATCCCTCTTTGGGCTTTAGTGGCATCACCATCTCAACCAATTAGCACAAAGGTCAACGTTTTGCATAGGCTTACTTCCCGCCATTGCCAAGACAGAGCAGACGATGGATCAGCTACGACGTCATCGCCATGCAAACGCCACTGTTTTCCTCCCGTATCGACGCCCAGCAGAAGCTGCCGAGTGTCGACTTAATTAGAGTCGGGTTGTCGCGAAATTAATGAGCACCGATTCGGGTTTCGCCTTTTCTATGGCCGTCTAACTCCGGTCCGATTGTTGTTCGAATCGTCGTAAGCGTCACGCTAAGTCCGATTCACTGGGACGCCGTGATAAGAATTAAGAATCACATAATTTTAGCTTTTCCAATGACGCAGTCTCCCTTCCCCTTTCCATCCTCACCCCCAACCCCCGCTCCCCACCCACCCACAAAGCCGATTGTGCCCGTAATCAAAACCACCGTCGTGTAAACATCTCTGCCGACCTTCTTACCTTTCTGCTTTACTTTGTGCCTATATTTTCTCGATCTTTACCGCCCCACACAGTACTGCAACAGCGGGAGATCTGTCACGGTTAAAAAATAATCGAAACAATTAAAAAGGGGCTTAGGAGTTTTAAGATGTCGTAAAAATTGGGGACGATGAAAGTGCTTACAAAAAAAACATAATGTAAGCACTTTTAAATGCGTCGTTTCAGTGGTTGGTCTAGCTTTCCTTCAAGATTAAGAGTATCGCGACAATATCCAAGGATTAAGGCGGCTGAAATTGAAGAAATGGTTCTGTAATGTTGCGGTTACCACAGTTCGTGTAGAGCTGTTGAAAAGTTGTCGAGTAGCCCTCATAAGGACGTATTTTATGTGTAAGAAATAATGTCAGTTTTATGAAACGGAGTTTATATATACGTCAGAACAGAAATAACGACCCGGGAGAGTTAAGAAAATCCGATATGACCCCCTAGTTTTCAGAAGCTGCAAAACTGTAGAGAAAGCATGTTAATCTTTAGTATTACCTTTCACTACTTATCAATGCCTTGTTTAACTGAAAACCAACGCTTCATTTAACTACAGACTAGATTTTCTGTGGCTATTGTCAATGGTATCGGTTTAACAATTATTATTCTGTCTTTAGTGTTGGTAAAGCTTTGCCATACTGGACATTTACAATATTTATCTAAGATATTACAATTTATCTAAGATAAGATATGATACGATAAGATAAGATAAAACAAGATTTAAAAAATGATGGTGCCGAGCCGAGACCGATATTCAAAGGGATCCATCCCCTGTCCCCTCCCACAAACACCGAGATTCTTACATTCTTATTTGTAGATTCTTACATAACATAGGCGTCAAGAAAAGGACTAAAAATATTGTAAAAATCCAGAGACGTAAAGGTATTTTTAATTTGTTTAATTGCTTAGAATAATAATTAAAGTGCTTATTGCTTCTAATAACTTAAAAAGCACTTCTAGATTATTAAGGTAAAAGAAATTCTCACGCAAAACAGCGAGAGTAAGGGGGGTGCCGGAGGGGGCACAAATATACATAAAAACTAGACGTTTCGGCTCATTTCAGAGCCATTATGGAGAGTAGCAAGAAAAAACAACTATTTGTAATTTATTTTTACTTGCTATTCTTGATAATGGCTGCGAAATTAACCGAAACGTCGAGTTTTAATGTACACTTGCTGGTTTTTACTTTGTAACATAATTGCTCAAAACGCGTTTTTCTCAGATCAACTTGATTAAAAAATTCATCTAGTGATTGACAGAAAGGTTAGCAGCGTTCTGATCTTGAAAACCGACATCAGGGTCATTGACGCTTAATCGAATGTTTTACACGTGCGTCATGATGTCTGGATGACGTTTCAACTGTTTGAAAACGACAGTTCCAGAACTCCAGGACAACCAGTAGTTCTGGGAATAATACTTGTTGGTCATGAGAGTGGAAGTTGTCTGATGATGAGGGTTAATTTTCTTAATTAAAACAAAATTATTTAGTTACTTTTTTTTTGGTTCAAATAATGATCAAGTCGTGTTTTAGACACCAAGGCTACACACACACACACACACACACACTAAGGTCGATAAAAAAAAGATTTAAAAAAAAATTTAAATCGTAGTAGTTCGGAAAAGTTGGTTTTCGACCTCCTAATCATTATCCCAAAAGGAAAAAAAATCTTTAAAAAAAAACATTTTAGAGAATAAAAGT
>JAHWFP010181004.1:0-12040 GCA_023313725.1 Lithobius niger | reverse complement strand
TAGTTTTAATTTACGGCAAAAATCGAGAAAAAAAGTTATTTTTTCCCTTATTTTGGTGGCCTATAATTCGCATTGTTTCCTGGAGAAAAAAAATTGTTTTTTCTTTTATATATATTTACATAATTCTGGCTTCTTTAGCGGTCTCTGAACATACCAAATTAAATAACGAAAAAATCTGTATTCTAAACCAGTCAAAAATTTTTTTTCAGAATTAGCGATTTTTTCCCATTGACTTATAAAATTTATAAACATTTTTTTCTTTTTTTTTTCTTTGGTGATCATGATTAAGAGGTCGAAGCCCAACTTTCCCGCTTTGCAGTTTAAAAAAAAAAAAAGAATTTGTTTGATCCACCCTAACACCCACCCGTGCATTCCACAGTTTAGAAACGGGTGTACACCAGCGCTTCTAATTTTACTTTGTAGGGTTGTCCGCCCTGTTGGTCAGCTAAATGATAAACGACCATTTCAACCACATGCACAGCTATAATTGGATCAAACCTGCACTATAATAACCTTTCGTAGTAATTTAATTATTGGATTATAGTGCATCAATGAGCACGGTAATACCGTAGATGATTGCTAAAGTGCTATTTTAGTCAAAGTGGAGTATGCTTACCAGGAAGGGTAGTGCCAATCTACAATGAAGGGTTCATTAATAAGGTCTGTGGTATGTCATCGTACAAGTAGACTCAGGAGAGGATCCATGAACGCACTGTCGGATGGTTGAATCAGCGGTAGACGTCATTAAAGGGGTGGCGGTTTCTCGCATCATGCCGTGTTATGATCGAAGTCGGGAAGTACCTCTACTTCGGCTCTCTTCGTCTAGTGTAGGTTACTGACGAATTTACTCATTTGCAACATTTCTTACAATCTGTTCTTTTAAAGGGGCATAGCCACCAAATGACAGGCTGTTCCCTCTATAGAGCAGTGACACGACGTAGTATTATTGTATATAACTCTATACTGGAGCCTAAAAGGGTTAGTTGCAAGGGGCACTGCAGAGAGAAACAGAAGGGCGTCATACTGAAGCCGATGCTGTGAAGAGTGATTTCGCGATTTTTGTTGTTGGAGAAAACAACGTTATTTTAAGCCTAAGAAATCCGCTCTTCCGTTGTTTTTCCCTCCATTTTTATGTAGTGCACCTTGTAGTTATGCCCTCCAAAACCTATACTGGTGCCAATCTGGTGCCAATATGGCGGCAAATGTCATTGCTCTATAGCCATTTACCTGTATTTAGTTCTGTCTAGCCCTTACTTTCAACAATAGAAGGAACACACAAATTAATTTCTTTTTCTGAAACAAACGAGCCGCGTGCCTCCTTAATAACTGAGTGAAAAGTTCGTGCATTCAGTGCACCAGAGAGCAAGCGGTAAAGTTAAGCCTAACCACATGACGGCTGCTTTTTTCCAGCTATCGACCGTTTTGAAACACAAGATTTTGAACCGTTATATGGGCGCCATCTATTGACAGTGATATCGTTAACCTTGACCGCTTGCTCCTTGGCGCACGTGGATGTACCAACTTTACACTCAGTAATTACGCAGACACGCGGCTTGTTTGTTGTGTAAACAGAATTTTCTTAGCGCATTCCTTCGCTTGTTGTACATAGAACTGAATAATGGTAGACGGCGCTGGATGCTGCAGTCTGTCGTCTGGTGGGGGGGGATTGAGGCTTAATGGCGCGTCGACAACTTGATCATTAGCACCAACCTCAGTCACAGTTTACCTTAGTCTGGGGAATAGGCACCTTGAAGGGGTACAATTTGGTTCAAACTAAGTAGTGAAAAATTTATTGTGTGAAAGCCGTTTGTACGTATCAGCTGCGTATTAACTACTGGCCGGATTAGTGACAAGTTACCGACACCCACATATGACGATTGAGTTTTTAATTTAATAATGAGGGAATAAGACCGTCATTCTTGTTCACACGCTAAATTCGACTTTTTAACAAATCTGATCCTACTAAACAATGAATTAACCACATGAGAATTGGGTACGTACGTTACAGGAGTAGTTTTTGGGAGTACTGTGCGTTCATATAAGAGGGATTTGATCTCACGTCGTGTTGAGTTGGAGGCCAGGGGACCTTCCAGTCGGATGTGGTTTCGGTGACTGTGTTTTAAAAATGAGCAGTCAATTATAATATTTTTTGTTTGGATGTTATATGCCAGGAATGCGAGCTCCTGTATTCTTGGCTTGGAGGCTAAGTGGCTGTTTAGTTGGATATTGCCTGCTTGCTGTGTCCGGGTTCGCAAGGAATCCTCACAGCCAAATTTTAATCGCTGGACTTGGTACTGTTCATTCTTGTGTCAGACGTTCGCAGTGCGGCTGTGTGGCAACCTGGACCACTGTACTGGGACTGAGGTTGGCGCTAATGACCTAGCTGTTGGTGTGCCATTAAGCCTATATCCCCCCTCCCCTCACACTCGATGTTGTCGTCAAAACAGACTATATATCCAGTTACGTCCTGTGAATGGGTAATCAATGTTTTTATTGAAGTGTCAAATTTACGGGTTGTTAGGGTTAGAAATATGACTGCGCCAAATCAACCCCTTTAAGAATATGACAACTCCGAAATTTATTGAAGATCAAGGTTTACCCAACTTCAAGGCGGAAGCTCCGCTTTGGTTTTACTGGATATTTTTCAGTACTTTGGTCAAAAACCCATATTTTCCCCCAAATGAAATTACGTTGACGTATCTTGTCCACACTGGCTTAACACACTCGGCTGTTTTACCCTAGTTCTTGAGGCCAACTGCTTACGTTTGTCTTATCACTAACCGGCTGAGCATTTCGTATTCACCAGCTATAGAGTAGCCTATTATTATCCGTATCCTTTCCGGAGCCTCGACTTTGTCTCATCACAACTCCGACTCCTCAACGCTGACTGTTATTACCTTGACTTTTGAGACTTGTGTTGCCAGTGTTCAACTCGTACCATTGCCGTAAGTAGGTGAAATGAAACTTTAGGTCTTTTTATTGCTACCTCAGGCTCAGATCTTCAAGTTGACAGCTCAAAACAATTTCAGTTCGGATCATGGTTCCGTGAACTAGGCGTAGTATATGAGCAACGCACATCACAAAGGAACGACAAAAAAAAATTATGGAATAACTATGATAAATCTAAAAAAAAAAAAAAAAAAAATCGAAGCTACAAACTTCCGTTCCAGGTCAGACCACCCTGTTAGGAAAAAAGCTGCGCTCTCCACAACCATTTCATATTAGTGCTCGTACCTTGCATTACTTAAATTGTCTACCACAGCTTGTCATCTTCTCTCCCATCCCATCCCAAACCATCCAAGTTTTCCGTTACACACTGTCTCGATCCTTGCTGAATGAAAGGCTAATCTAGTTTTGTCTGGGTGAAGCCATGTTGCCTTAAAATTTTAATTGCTTATCGCTTGATAATGGGCTAAGACCGAAACATAATGTTATTGTGTATACTGATGTGCATTTTAAATTGGCTTCTTTTAATATTGTGGCACTTAAATCGTCGCTTCTTAGGGTCGATCCCTGGATCAGGAAGAAAACAGGAATACTTTTTTTTTTAAATACTTTCAGACCTCTTTATCATTATAGGGTGGGTGACTGACCCCACCCCAATAAAGTTTTGTCCAATTGGTGTAAGAATACGCGACTTTTGGAAATCTTCACTGATGTAAATGAATGTAAATGCTCGAGGCCCGCACCTAAGGAGGAACCCCTAGAATGAAAATTTTAAAAATGTCCAATTTAAGGGGAGAAGGAGTCGAATGTTATATCATGAGAAAAAACTAAAAAAAAAAAAAAGGAGAATATCTCTGCAAACCATTTTGCAATCGGTGCTCGCAAACTAAATAGGGGCCCAAGACGTTGCGTACTCTGTTGTCCATTCTAGGGTGTGTTTACACCCTTCCGTCTTGATATTCCTTGCCAATGCATGAAAACTGGCCCCGGGAATTGACATTCCACCAACAAGTGTGATGCTTTTGTCATTGACGATTACCAAAGTTTTATCGTGCTAAAAGCAATTGGACAAACGTTATTGGTTGGGTACAAACTTTTCAGACACCCTGAAACGTTATTTAATTAAAACGTGCAATGTCCGTCTGTTTATTAATCATACGTATAACGCACACGAACGGATTAATAAATCCCTCTGACAACTTCTGCGCTTATAGACCGAATTCGTCAGGACTTTAGAAGTGCGATTTTTCGAACTGAAAAACAGTATGGCTTGGCTAATTCTCAGAGATATTAATTTCTTCCTGTGTTTATATGTGGGGGCCCCCTTTAGTCGATGTACACGGGGCATTGCCCTTCCTGCCCTAGCCTAGCTACAGTATTGACTTGTGTACATTTTATATTTTAATTTTTAACACAAAAGAAAAAATACGAACTTATCTACTTCAATAAAAAAAAAATCGCTGAAAATAGATTAAAACACCAAAGAACTGTTAGGGAACTAGCGATCAATATTATAATCACTGTTCTTTTCAGACCTGTAGGCTGTGTTTATGCGACATGGGTATAGTTCACCTTATTTATACCGTTTTCGATACACAGAACACTGAACTATGCACAGGCTCCTTCGTTACCGGATACCTCCCCGGGGGAAAAAGGGAAGTCAGGTTTGGGCTATTCATTAAGCAGGGCCCATCGAACGAATGGGGCCAGGAAAAGCCATTACATGAAATGGGTACTAAAATATCCGCCTAGCTATCGTGTGATTTATGCTTCGGTCCAAGTGCGCGCTCATTTGGATTTCCTAAACGGAAAAGTGTAATAAATTACGGCGGCGTATCTCAATTCAATAATCGGTTAATGACAAGCAAGATAGGGTGTGCTGCACAACAGCTGAATTTTGAGTGTGTCGCTGTTATGAATGGTTGTAGAAAATAATAAAATGAAAGGGGAGGGGGAAATAAAAATTCTTGGGTTTGAGAGCGAAAAGGTGGATCGGTTCACTGTTCACACTAGGGGCACCCGGCAGGAATAAAAACAAAAGGATGACTATAAAACCTGTTAATAGGACAGTGGGTATAGTCTAAAGTGCTTAAAACGAAACAAATGATAATGAACAACTGAGGAAAAACACTGTAAGAGTTTCTAGTAAGATCAGCCATTAGAATGACACAACTGAGAAAAAAAAACATTGTAAGAGTATCTAGTAGGAACTGCCATTTGAAGGTAACAACTGAGGAAAAACAATGTAAGAGTTTCTAGTAAGATCAACCATTAGAAGGAAACAACTGAGGAGAAAAACAGTATAAGAGTATAGTATTAAGAACTGCTGGAAAGAAACAACTGAGGAAAAACAGTGTAAGAGTATCTAGTAAGAACTCTCATTTGAAAGAAAAACGGAGGAAAAACACTGTACGAGTTTCTAGTAAAATCAGCCATTAGAATAACACAACTGAGGAAAAACTGTGTAAGAGTATCTAGTAAAAACTGCCACTTGAAGGAAACAACTGAGGAAAAACACTGTAAGAGTTTCTAGTAAGATCAGCCAGTAGAATAACAAAACTGAGGAAAAAGCAGTGTAACAGTATCTAGTAAGATCAACCATAGAAAGAAACAACTGAGGAAAAGACACTGTAAGACTTTCTAGTAAGATCAGCCACTGTAATGATACAACTGAGGAAAAACTGTGTAAGAGTATCTAGTAAAAACTGCCACTTGAAGGAAACAACTGAGGAAAAACACTGTAAGAGTTTCTAGTAAGATCAGCCATTAGAATGACACAGCTGAGGGAAAAAAAAAACAGTATAACAGTATCTAATAAGATTATCCATTAGACGGTAACAACTGAGAAAAAAAAACACTTCTAGAGTGGCTAGTAAGAGCAGCAGTTATAAAGAAACAACTGAGGACAAAAAAATATTAGAGCATCTACTAAGAACAACCATTAGAAGGAAACAATCGAGGAAAAAAAACACTTTTCGAGTATGTTTGGTAAGAATATGCGTGTATTAGCAAGAAAAGCATACGAAATAACACAATAGGACGGTTCGATTTCCTGGTAGCAATTGTACAAAGCAGTTAACACCCGACGTATATGGGTGATATTTGCATTGATAGATTTCGGTGACAGTTTATGCATTTCAAATAACGAACTCAATGACGTACTGTGGTAAACCAATAACCAAGAAGAGTTATAGTTTGGTGCGACTTAGAAAATGTTAAACCTTATCGCACATGAAATTTAACAATTATTCGCAGAGCTGTTGATTGGTTTCGAAGTACCTCGTATATGTGCCATAAGAACTGACTACAGTGTACTAAGATAGTTTTGCAGTTGAACTGCTACGCTGCTTGTAGACGCGTCATCGTAAATAAAATAAAGCACTAAGCGTATTCTAGTGAATTAAAGCCCAAAAAATGCGCTGAAAGGTAAGAATTACGCAACGTTTCCGGGATATGTGCATCCCAAAATCAGCACAATAATAGAAATGTCATGCTGCCTTCAAGGCAGAAAGACGCAAAACAAGGTAGCACGTGAATCTAAGCTTTCCTGGACCGGACCGGTCAGCTGTAGGGAATTAGTTGAAATCGACCTCACCTGCGACAGCCAATTTGAACGGAAGAACAATCGTAATTCTAGGTCTTTACACACCCTGGTGATTTTTTTTTTTTTTTATTTGTTTACATTTTATATTTTTACATTTTATATTTATGTTATTTTTATGTTTTGTACTGAGAAATACCGACTCTATGTATTATCGAAATACATCATTTTATATTTATTTCTGTTGTCCGGCATGATGTGGGGGTTGTATCAAAGGTTTTTGTGACAGTATATCTCTGCCAGACAACAGAAATATAAAAGAATATACGTTCCAATAATTCATAGACCCCATATTTCTCAGAACAAAACATAAAAATAACTCCATCCACCCCCTTTCTCTCAAAATGGTGCATAATGTAAAGTTACATCTGATCGTGTTACACCAGAAATGACATATGTTCTTCACTTCGAACCTGCATTCGCAGGTCGAAGTCGATTTTAATTTCGCTCCCTTCAGCCGACTACTCTGTTAAGGAAAAGTTAGGTTCGTGTGATACTTGTTTAGGCGTGATCTTGTTTATCGAGTACGTTTTTATTTCTATTTCTGCTTCTCTTACGTCACGTACATCGTCATCGTCCATCGTTCATCGTCATCTTGATGGTGTTCATCGCCGTTTCGGTGATGGTGTTCATCGTTCATCGCCATCTTGGTGGTGTTCATCGCCGTTTCGGACTTGGCATGTCAACTGGGTGAGAATTCTGTCTTCCTGTCCCGGGTTTTTCAATTTTTGCAGGAGGTACAGATTACGATAAACTCTAGATTCGGAGTTGGGTTAACATCTGTAATGTGCGGCGCTGTGGCAATCCGGGCCACTGCACTATGAATGAAGCTGGCGCTAAATAATGACCTAGCTGTCGATGCGCCATTAAACCTCAATCCCCCCCTTTCAATATCTCCTACCATATTACAAGTGCAGAGAATACGCACTAGCATCAAACAGAGGTTAAATATTTAAAAAAAAAAAGAAAGAAAATATGTTATTTCCATATTTTGATACGAAGAGCATGTTTGGCCGTGTTCCTGTCAGATCTAACCAGCATCTAGCACGAACTGCTGAAATGGGTAAAGATATACGAGTCTCAACTGAAGCAATCATTATTTTTCCCCAAGACTCACTCTTTCCTGAAATTTTGATATCCTTTCCTTCATTTCAACGACATTATCAATACTTTTCTAGGCACAGGAAAAGCCAACCAAAATGGCTGGCAGTTTTGCAATGTCTCTAATGGCCTTCGGCATCCCACTTCGACCTATGATTACTACCATCGACATGTATTTTGTCGCAATTTCGACGGCACAAACATTAAATCAAAGGGGGAGCTTAAATACAAGGACCCGCCATAACATTTTTTTTTTCTCTCTTTTAATATTTTCCCATTATTTGAGTCGGCAAAGACGTCACAACGAGGGCGAACATGGGAGTGGCGTGAATCGGGGACCGAGGGAATTGGTAGTGGGTGGTGGGGGTGGGAACCGGGCGGGTTGGGAGGGGCCCTGAATTATGATTCATGACTAGGTGTGTGTTGCAGGTGATACCTGAAATTGTGCCTCACCTCCATCTTTTAATATTCCAATTTATATGCAAACAAATAATGTCACGACGTAGCTTCCAACCGTTTACTACGAACGGACGGAAAAGATGAATAGAAAAAAAAAAGGAGCTGGCGGGAGGAAAGGAAGGGAAAAATTTGTGCACATTTTTAAAAAATGGATCTTGTTTTTTCTTCTTCTTCTTTTAATATTTTCAATGATATGTACACATTTTAATCATATGCTGCGGTGATAATTCGTGTTCCTCTCGTGCAGCTAGTTGTGACTGAGGAAGGATGGTGAAGGGGTGGGGGCTTCGTAATTTATTTCCCAGAACCTTAAAGGAAATTACGCAGGTGTCAAATTATGAATGGATGTCATGACGTAATATAGCACTGTATCCGGCTTTACGTTAGAAGTGATGTTTTAATTCGAATCCTTTTTGATTTAAGGAGACAATGCCTTCTTTTTCAGGTTAGTTTACTTGATTTTACTTGATTTACTTGATTTTACTTGATTTTACTTGATTTTACTTGATTTTAGTTCGAAGCAAACTGATACTCTTATATATAAACCAGGTTCATTTTCGAACCTAATTATGTATGTTTTTAAATGAGGAAAGAGTCCACTGATAAGGGGAAAACCCAATGATTCAAACCGGAAAATTCCTTATCATTGTTTCTTCCCCCTCTGGTTCAGTCATAAACGTCCGCCATAAAATCAGAACTGATCAGAATGGATAACATAGCCGTTGAGAAGCATGACATTCATTTGGTGAAGGAGTGGTTCACCTATTTGAGTCCGAGTCACGCCACTCAGATGACGCGTAGGTTCGAAAATATGGCTTACTGCACTACATAATTTGGGAATTTTCCAGTATTACGTCATCAAGAAATTAACCATTTTCAACCCCCTTCCTTCCCCCCCCCCCCTCGTCATTAATCGTCATCAACTGCTCACCCCCCCTCCAATATTACGTCATGTCTAACTTTACCCATTTCCCCATGAGGGGGAGGGGTGTTTTTCCTGTGTATCGATGATGAGAATGATGAGAAGTAAAAGACTAATACGGTGCACAAGCAAACAATAAAATGCGACGTTTCGAGTGGATACGACTCTTTATCAATCAATTTGTTTAAAAACACTGGACGATCCCACAAAGACCAACGTTTTTTTTTGCGTATTTCCACTAGTGTTGGGTGGTAAACCGGTTCTCACGGTGTACCGCGGAACTAAAAATGCGACGGTACCAAATACCGTGCATTGTTAAAATAACGGTATTGTTTTAATATGAAAAAAGGCGCTAAAATTTTAACAATAGTTCATTTAGTATCTGTGTTACAGGGCTCAAAGCGGAACAACGGTCAGTTAAAGATCAAAAATGGTTAAATTGGAATTTTACGTGCACAAACTGGGGCCAAATTTGTATAACTTTGGTGCTACAACCAGCGTTTGTTTATATTTGGATTTCTACTTGGATAGCATGTTGACCACAAATTTTATAGAAAATGGGTTGTTTTTTTTTAAATAAAATTTGTCGTGAATCAGCTTAAATCAGGAGGGGACAAAAATCAATAAATTTTGTCCATTAAAACTTTATCAACAAAACAAACACATTTTTTAATACAATTTGTTTTTATTATTTAAATAGCGGGTGTTGGTATACCAGAGCCCTATAACACCATATACCGCCTGATTCATGAGTATCGGTGAAAACCGTGCTTGGTACCGGTACCGGTACCGTCAGAAAAATTTTTGGTTCCGCCCAACACTAATTTTTCACCGTTTTACTGGGATATCGGTGCTCACGTCATCAACTTGCCTTCCCCTCGTCCGCAACCGTCACTAGTAGATGACCCCCCCCCCCCCTCCCTGATGACGTAATACTTAAACATCTCCTTTGCTTATTTCCGTCTGCACTGGCTGCTCATTACGTATTTCCGTCCTTATTCTGACCAATCAGCGGAGCGGACTGTCTCCAAATCCAGCATCGGCGCAAGATGCTATCAAACTCATGAATTTTTTGCGCTTTAATTTAATAAAAAAAAAAAGTCCTGCAGTGAGGTCTACTATATAGTTCTTATCGCTTTCCTTAAAGTAATTATCAATATGTACGCAGGGTTTAAAACTTGCACGAAGGCCGTGAGCTTGGTTGATGCAGGCAGGTAGGCAAACAAGCAAGGAATTTAGTACGACACCAGACAACCCCCCCCCCCCCCCCACCTCTTGTAGAGCACAAAATTGCTCTTCTTGCTCTCCGTTACTTTAAATAACAAACTTCTAACTTGAATAAAAGATGAAAACCCAATATCTTTAGACCCTATAAATAATAAATTTATTTTGCAATCTATTTAATTCAAGGCAGCAGATGGAAGTTTGTAAGGATAAGTTGGTTTACGGGAGTTCGTTAAACATTTATATTCATGATTAGACTATGTGACCACGCGAGCTTTCGAACGTAAGTTTTAATTTCCGCCCCCTCCTGAAGTAGGTAGATACCTCACGACATAATTCGGTCTTAGGGTGGGCTGTTTGCCTTGACGTTGGTAAAGCGGAGGGCTTAGGACTGCGAAAGACCGTGCGGCTACAAGGGGAAGTGACACTTTGAAGTTCAGCCGTTAATGGCTTGTAGAATACCAACACCCCGTTCACTCTTCGGTGGGAAGAGTAAAGACAGGCAACTTAAGTTTCTCTTAGACTGTGACCAAACATCCTACGGAATAGAAGTGTGCTAAAGCTGGGTGTGCAAAGGGTTTTGAGAAGAGAGGAATCATACAAAACCCCAAAAGGGTCAAGGGACCCATCAAGTTTTGGCCATAGAAAGTAGTGATATCAGAGCCAAAATGGCTGCCACCAAGTGTGTGGTCCGAACCGTGATCACTCAAGCTTAACTGAATTGAAAACCAGGGCACTTTTGCCATTTCAAGCGTATCGGTCGCATAAATTATTTTATCTGCGTGGAATTAGCTAGTAATAAGTAGTATAGTAGTAGTAGTAGTAGTAGTAGCTAGCTAGATGTTGAGCTACTTTTTTCGTATTGAAATCTTTTATGCACAGCTCTGAAACAGGACTTTCTGTTGTCTACTCGGTAAACCCCGTCGATCTATATAATTTCCGAAGCTTTCTGTCGCATTATTACTTACTATTCAATACCGGAAAACGCCGGTTTAATGTCTAGGGTGAGAGAAGCAGTAGCTAGCTTTAAAGGGTTAAAGGGTTTAACGAGCGTTAACCACTCCTGGTCATCGGCCCGAAGCCCTAAGGCCCTATGTCTGCAATTACCAGATTCCCAGGCGGTCACCCACCCACAAACACCCACGCACAAACACCCACGCACAACACTGATAATGAACAACAACAATTGAATAACAACAATCAGACGGCAATAATTAGACGCCATGAATCCAACAATCTGAACTTGATGGGGGAAGCGCTAGCGCGCTTCTAGATGTATCTACACCGTATAAGCTCTGATCCCGAAGTCCCGTTTTCCCGTGTCACCAACAAAATAAGAAGTAACAATCACTAACCAACAATCACTTTGAATATGCGGTGCACGAGGGTAATCATAGGTACGTTGCAAAGAGGCCGGCAACATTAGGACCTCTGTAAACAATAAAACTTGAAATTTACCACACCACAATATTATTAGCCAGCGAAATTGTTTCAATGATGCTGGACGATTAAAGGATAAAGGAAAATCGATAAATATTCAAAACGCGCAAAATACAGAGACGGGTTCGCTCACTCAATCATCGTTTATTACCCAGCCACAAGTAATTGAGCGGACAGAGATGTACCAGAGGTGGGCTTTTTTTTTTAAAGCATATCAGTAACGCGACTCGATTTCGCTTCCTGGATTATAGGCCAAGCCTCTTACAAGCTCGGTTTTCATCGCGGGGCTTAGTATGTTCACTTCTTACGTAGGTGTAGGTTCTATGTAGGTTCGTTACAGTAGGTTC
>JAHWFP010181002.1:25392-53105 GCA_023313725.1 Lithobius niger | reverse complement strand
TTTTTTCACATTTTTCACATCTGCTTTTCAGTTTTTTCACATTTTTCACATACTTGCTTTTTATTTTTTCACATTTTTCACATACCTGCTTTTCATTTTTCACATTTTTCACATACTTGCTTTTTATTTTTTTTCACATTTTTAACGCACCTACCTTCATTTTCGTATCCGCATTTTTTTGTAGTTTCATAACCACTAGTTTCACATTTCTTTAATAAAAAAATTTTCATTTCCGGTAACCATTGTAATTTCTCTGTAATTTCATTCAAGAGAGTGAAAGCGACTTGAAAGCGACTCCGCCCGTAAACCAACCAATTTTCTTTTGTGTGTACTAACCACAGGCACGCCAACGTAATTCCGGACCCCAAAATTTGGGCGGATAATTTTATTGTTTTTTTTTACTTCGCTTGTGAGTTTTGCCTTTTTTTTCACATCAACACTCGTATTTTTCACATTTTTCACATATTATTTTACCATTGGCAAATTTTCACATTTTTCACATTTTTTTCACACCGGCAACATCCCTAGTATTGGTGTTCCGAAACTGTGTTTTCGACAGACAGACTCAACAAAAACGAATATGTGCCCAGTCTTTAATTAAAGCTGTGTTTGACTCTTGTTGATTAGTCCAGAAATTCATCGTGGCCAAATTGTTTTACCTCTAGCCTCCGCACATCAGGTCACCTTTTGTAAAACCGACACCCTGACATTTTTTCCGATGCTTTTTCGACTGCTTTTGCCAAAAATTAATAATCATTTTAGAAAACAATGTTTGAAATTTATTTGTGCTAAAACTGTTTAAGTTGGCTACCACTCAGTTTACGTGTCATCCCCCATAATGCAACTTTTTATAAAAAAAAAAAACTGAAGCTCTGATTGGTTTAGAGTGTTTTTGGGATAGATTTGTGGTGTTTTTGATTGCTGTTGATTGCATTTGATTGCATGTTTGCTCTGCCGAATATATCTTTATGAACCTTTGATTTTTTATTTGTGCTCTTTTTGTCAATTTGTTGCCAATCCGGTGAGTTTTTCACCCACAGTGGATCTTCTCGATTCTCTGGTATGTGTCTGTTTGCAGTTTGCTTTTTCTTGCGCATTTTTATTCTGTGTTTTTCCTTTTTCCGTGTATTGGCACAGCCAGCCCCCCCCCCCCCCCCCACCGGGGGGGGGGGGGGGGGTCAGGTGGACCCGCTGTACCCAGGCCCGGCCACTCAAGGGGCCCGCACGTCCTAGAAAAATTGTTTTTCGCAATTGTGAGTGTTGATGACTGTGAGTAACATACTCGATTTGTGGGTATTGGGAATACTTTTATACTCCCAACAAACTACAACTACAATCCTACGGCAACGAGCACGGAGCAGGAGCACGTATAGTGCAAGCTTGTCAGCTTGTTAGGCTGCGAAACCAACAAACGTAAGCAGCCCGGATTAATAAATGAACCAACCCGTTCAGCACAATTGTGACCGACGAATATTGTAAAGGCCTCTCCAGACAGAAGAAAATTTCGTGCGAAGCTATGCGTAACTATATACGTGCCTACAAGGTCAACATTGCAGCAATCGTGTGGGAGGACAAATATTGAAGTCTTTTTTACACCATACTACGTCGGCGTACAGCCGCGAGCAGCCAGTCTGGTTAGGGCTTAACATGGTGTAACCTTTTTTACGATTTCAGTCAGGAGAGGGGGCCCGCTGTTGTAGTTAGTTCCAGGCCCCTCACTTGGATGTGGGGGCCCTGGGCACAGCTCACGAGGTTCCCTCATGGGGACAAGGGGCAATAGTCTAAGGTGGAAAACCGCATAATTGGAAGAACGTATACAGTATAATAGTATAACGGAAAATCGTCTAACACGAAATTCGTACAATGGAAAATGGTCTAACACGAACTTCGTATTATGGAAAATCAGAAACCGCAGCTATATTATTGTTCGAAAGTAGCAATGTTCTGGTTTTCATTTAACCTTCGAGCTATTAAGCGGTGCGATTAACTTGGCGACTGTTTCGGTGTGTTGATATCACCCTTTTGAAGGGCCGAACCATTCGGAACTTAGCGGCCCCTTTTACCAGTTTTGGTTTTTGATATGATCCATTATGCGCTTATCCGTTATACGATATTCCGTTTCGATGATTTTTCCAGATTTTTTATTTAGGCAGATATTAGACAATTATCCCGTTAGACGATTTTCCAGTTAGACTTTCGTCCGACGCCCCCTTCCCCCACGCTGCGCTTTTTTTACTGTAAATAAATAAATAAATAAAAAAAAGTCCTGGTAGGTATAGGCTAAAATGTTTTTCATCGTTACTGTTGCTCACTTGTCATCTTTAGCTGTTCACAGTTTTGTCTCCGATGGGGTTCTTCGTCGGTTAATATCGGTTGCTGCAAAACAAATGCGGCAGTTCGATGACAAACACACAAATTGTTTGCTCCGACTGGTGATCGTTTATTATGCATACTGGTTGAGTAAACTGAACTGCTATCTATATGAAAACAGATGCAAACACATTTCCGTTGCCCTGAACTCTTTCTATTCCGCATTTCAGCGCTCAGTTAAGTAAAGTCTGGTTGTCTTTAAACATTTGTCCTGTCCTGTATATGAAATGCAGCACAGTCGTCACCTTCAAAACAAACAAAAGAAGTCGAGTTTTTAACGTCCCCAGGCACAAACCTATGCAAAAATAACAATGGCCAGCCAGGTCGGAAACCAACGCTGCGGGGTTTGCCCATCTGCACTCGACTTCAGTTATTGTGCATGCACGTAAAAAGTTTTGCACAGCATTTTCGCACGAAACGATGTCATATTTGCGGACCATTCGCGAGCTTTACAAGCAACGTTGACCTCAATATTTACTCCCCAACCATCCGCAAGCGCACCCTGCTGATTGAAAAAGAAAAAAAGAAACGTGGTATACTTGTTTGGGAGGCGAACAAGAGTGTTTGTTCCAGTGATGCTGGGAACATGGCCAGTAAACTACCCGGACCGACCAATAACGTATAGAGCAGTGACACGACGGAGTATTATTGTATACTAGCGGAGTCGCTCGCTTCGCTCGCTCATTCCGCGTTGTCTCGCTCCCCCCCTCCCCCCGGCTCGCCAACCCCCCCTTCATTTAATTTGCCGTTCGGTCGGTAGATGGCATCGTGTGTTCGCGCTGCTGGCCGTTGCGTTCCGGGCGCAGCTACTATCTCAGCGGGGCTTGGCTGCTACTCTTATAATTTGCCGTTCCGTCGGTGGATGGCGGAGATGGCATCGTATGCAGCTGCTGCTGCTGCAGATGCAGATGGCTGCTGCCTCTTTGGCTGAGTTGCGGAAGTTGTGTAATTATATATATAGATAACTCTATGCTGGAGCCTTAATGGGTTAGCTGCAAGGGGCACTCACTGCAGAGAGAAACAGAAGGGCGTCATACTGAAGTCGATGCTGTGAAGAGTGATTTCTTAGACCTAAAACGCGCGATTTTTGTTGTTGGAGAAAACAACGTTATTTTAAGCCTAAAAAATCCGCTCTTCCGTTGTTTTTCCCTCCATTTTTATGTAGTGCACCTTGTAGTTATGCCCTGCAAAACCCATACTGATGCCAATCTGGCGGCAAATGTCACTGCTCTATTAGGGGAGTAGACAAAATTACCGCCACGGTGGTCCATTTCATTTCTGTGAGGGGGCCGTTCGGGAATTGGTCAAGCAAATCGCATAGGTGAATTTTTTGTTCGAGGAGTCCCGCCATCTACTCCCTGATAGCGGCAACTGGCAAAAGGCTTAGTAATTCAATAACTTAATCCCAGTGATCTCCCAGAAAATAGCTTACACGTATACAAATAAAATAATTTCCGTATTTTTTCCACAAAGCTGTTAAATTTCTCGACTGCCCATAGCTCCTCGGTAAATCGCGACATGTTCGTTTATCCAAAAAGTGTTTCAAGGAAGGCACCTTTTTTTGCACGGAAGGTGTCACCCTCGGTTGACAAAAAGCGACAACAAGACAACTCAATCACATCAGCGGTGCTTTCAGCGGCCATATTGTCCAACTCAAGTCGCGTGTGCTATTTTCATCGAAGATCCGGTCGGCAGTGTAGTATAGCCCTGCTAAGAATGCCACGTTTCCCCTTTCGCTCAATAGGTTTCGTGAAAATGATCTCAATGAAGAGAGTTGTGAAATTACAATGTTCGTTAAACAAATGATACATGCGATGCCACTGATGGTCATAGAATACTTTAAGGTTTAGATTTTGCAATAGCTTTTTTTTATTATTAGTAGCTATACCCCCGGCATAACATACGCCGGTCTAGCCGGTTCCCGCATACCTGAGCAAAATACTGTAGTGGGCAGTATGGAATGGAAAGGCTGCCCCCTGCGGCCTACCCAGTTGTATGGTGTGATTTTCCCCCATGCCCCCCTCCCCCCAATCCCTTTCTCGTCCCGCACCGCCTCCCCGTCCCCGACCCAGATTCCCCTATTCAGTAGTAAGAACATCCCTATCCCTGCTCCCCCTCCATTTTAACCCCTGCTGATTTGTCTTTTATGGAAGTAAATGTCTTTTTTTTTTTTCAATGGCGGACGCTCAATTGCCCGTTTCTCCGTTCTGGTACCAAGCGCAATAAACCCAACAACGGTCGTGCATGAAGTGATTGTTACAGAACCAACTTTGAAACTCTTCAAGTCTGCTCTAAGAGGTAGCATTATTAAAGCAATATTTCGATTGTTACTGATTGTTACAGGCCGCACCCGTTTGCCTGACATTGTCGGTCGCTCGCCCTCTTTCATTATAGTGCATAATGATGAATTTGCTTGCCCAACCTAAGCGTATTATATATATAGAGAGATTTTTTTTTTAATCTTTGCAATTTTTGGCTAATTTTTTTGCAATTAGATTTTTAAATTTTTAGTTGTAACTGCCTTTAAGGTTGTGCACGACCTGCTGCATTGAACCATGTCTGGTATATATAGGTTAGCTGGGCAGATATAGATCATAGATTTTGACGCAACAATGTTTTATCCATGTTCTTTCATTGTTGTAATACTGTGAAACTGCAAAGACAAGTCACAGTCATAAGAAGTGCAACAGAACAAATTGATTCTTTTGGTAACCCACTTTTTTAAATTTTTTATTTAAGGCGCAATTGCCCCGCTTTTAAGCTCATCTTTCCAACAAGTCGTTTTAGCAGATAAAAAGAAAGGAAAATTTATTTGCTCCTTTCTTTCACCCTGATGTCGAGATTAGGAAGAAGAAATGCCACATTGTTTCACTTAAGGAAAGAAATTTTCCTTCCTCAATTGCACGCGCACTCAGGTCGTGTATTAAAGTGCTCCTAACCTCTTATTACTGAAATAATCCTTTTCGAGTTTTTGTGGATTTAATCGTGGGGTGTGCGCCAACTTAAGAGTAGGCTATGGTACATAAACACGGTATTGGTTTTATAAAAAATAACAGCCAAGAACTGATGGAGATGTAGTGGGTGCTTTAGTAAGAAAATAAATAAAACGTCTTATGTAACACATCTTTTTTGGTTATACATATGGCGGAGATGGTTTTATTCCTAAAAGCGTTACCAGTATCAATGTCTACTGGTACGGTAACTTAATGGAAATGTGTGACGGCTGTTATTTTGAAAACATTGAAGCCAATTCACCAAGTAACATATTTTCATGAACAATAATTCGTATTTCGATTTACAAGGTAAATTCATTGAATAAACGAACGAATTCCTACCATGTGAGCTCATTATTACTCACGAAAAGATGTAGACGCTCAATTTCATAATGTCCATAATATCCACCGTAGAGCAGTGACACGACGTAGTATTATTGTATACAATTCTATGCTGGAGCCTTAATGGGTTAGCTACAAGGGGCACTGCAGAGAGAAACAGAAGGGCGTCATACTGAAGCCGATGCTGTGAAGAGTGATTTTTTAGACCTAAAACGCGCGATTTTTTTTGTTGGAGAAACAACGTTATTTTAAGCCTAAGAAATCCGCTCTTCCGTTGTTTTTCCCTCCATTTTTATGTAGTGCACCTTGTAGTTATGCCTTCCAAAACCCATACTGGTGCCAATCTGGTGGCAAATGTCACTGCTCTATATTATGAAAATTTTCAATAGTCGACAATCCACATCAATAACCATCTTCATAAGTCGTATTTGGCGAATTTAACAGTTTCTGGCTCTCATTTTTCCCATTGAATGTGGCGGTTGTTGTTGCCGTCGCCATCAATAAAACAAAATATGTGTCCATTTGAATCACGATTTGACATGATTGAAATATGTATAAAATAAATACAGCAGAAAAAAAAATGCAAGACTTTGGCAAAGAGTGGTTTGAAAGCAGCTATGAAGTAGAAGGTATGAATTATGGAACAATGTGACCGTTATAGAAATATACATTATTATACACCGTAAATCTTCTATTTGGTAGCCTGGACTGCTGGTTAAAAATCAAGCCATTTTGACCAGGCTACTATTAGAGAGCGGCTACAACTAGAAACCGGCTATTGGCAAATTTAGAAAGGAATTTTGCGGTATCAATACATGTAAAAGATGTGTCTGACATTAAAAACGGTAAATAATATCACATGAATGCTTTTACCGTCTCTACTATATTTTACTTATGAGGTTGAATGATTGATTTTTATTACCACAAGCCTTGGCTCTCAGCCATGAGATCGGATACACGAAATCAAAATTACGACTACGGTACTGCAAGATACTGCATCGTCGAGACTTAATGAGGGATCATTAAACAAAGAAAGCTTTCAATAAAGCTTCAATAATGCCGGCTAATCAATTGTACCCTAGAACAATAAGCAGAGGGCGAGCGGGTTCATTCTTGGCACGGTAGCAAAGAAAAAGAGCGAGCGGCCAACAATGGCAACGGATACGCGCTCTAACAATTAGAAACAAACACTATATTGCTTCAATAATGCTAAATATTAGAATTGAATCAGCGGGAATCCTGCTAGACCGGCGTATGTTACGCCAGGGAACAACTAACTATACTCTTTAATAAACCGCCTAAACAAGGCGGTAACCATTTATAAGTAAGAATTTTTCCAAAATCAAGCCATTCTGACCAGAATACAACTACAGACCCCGCTACGACTAGAGACCGGCTACTGCTAATTCATGATTAGGAAAATACCCGGCTACAATTAAAAACCGGCTACAGTTGAAGACCCGGTCACAAATAAGGATTTTTGGCATTTCTAGGACGGTCACATTGTTCCATACACCATTTGGTAGACTTTGGTGATGTATGCGTCGATAAAGCCTCTGTATGCAACAACGAGTTATGTCAGCGCAAGACGAATTTTCTCGGCCAGCGGGAAGATAAAAAGGAGCAACAGGAAGCCTGAACTAACAATAGATTTGCCTTCATACTTTAAGAACAAGTATTTCTGGAATTATTTTAAAGCGGTCAAAGTATAGTTTAATCACAAATTCACTCTGCGTGTATTTCACCTTTCTAGTTTTAGCTGTACTCGGTTCAGCGAAGTATGCCATCAACTTAACTGACTTAAATTTGATTCAAGTGCTGATGCGAAGACAAGTCCTGTTTGCAAATGGTTGTCATAAGGAAGTAAAGAGTATTAGCATTTGAAGTTAAACTTATGGCCGAATAATGTGCCATTCAGTGTCGTAAACTAAGAACGAACGACTGTCGGTGAATCTTAATAGCTTATAGTCTCTTAAGATTAATTTGTTACTAATAAACTACTTGCATAAATAGTTTATTCATTGCAAAAACATACTCGTAAACAGCTCTAGCATTCATAACACTCGTACGTCTGGCCTGCACACCGTTAGGACTGCCGTTTAGAATATTGCGATCATGATGTAAGTAACAGTATTATGTGTTTACAAAGTGTTACATGAATGTTGTCAATTGATACATACTGCGTTAAACGGTCATATACATATATTTGTTGGGTAAAATACAACAGGAAGTTGGTATAATCTCTACCTTTATACCGGTTTTGTTTTATCGTCGAAATTATTTGTGTCGTCTAAAATACATAAAATACCAAACCCAAAAACACAAGTTGGTAAAGAACTTCGCCAAGTTACCAAATGCTTTGGCCGTTTCAATGGGTGGTATCAAAACGCAAAGCTATTTTGCCAAGTTCAATGAAAAGTTAAATATGCGAACTAAACATGGCGAATGGCCTCTTCGTTTCCTATTTTTCGTGTTCTTTCCAATTGTTAGCTTTTCAAAGCTGAAGTTTTCGAAATACTAAATGCAGAAACAAGTAATGTTTAATGTTTGTTTTCGAATTAGACATTGCAGTGAATTTTCACGATTGGTTTTGTCGGTTTGTTTGATGTGACAGGGAGAGAAAAAGGAAGGTAAGGGGTGTTAAAGCTATTGCTTTGAAGGGGAGACGATTCATTGCTAAAAAAAAGTGGGGGGGGGGGGGTAGTGTAAAAAAAAAAGGGGTCTAAAAAAAAGAGAAACAAAAGGACAATTCGCCAAGTTTTGTTCGGTTATCTAACTTTACATTGAAGTTGGCAAAATAGCTTTGCGTTTCATTATCACCACTTAAACGGCCAAAGCATTTGGGAACTTGGCGGAGTTCTTTACCACTTGTGGTTTTTTGGTTTGATATCACCCTATTTTGTGAACTGTTTAGACTTGAGTTTTGTTTGTTTAATCAATTTCTTGGAGCCTTCAGTCAGTTGAAGCTGGTGCGATTACGAACCTAGTATAAATTACACAAGGGTAAAGGGATACACCAAGTGTCATTAAGAAAAGTAGTGATATCAGACCCAGCCAAGGTAATAAGATTGGGAGGAGAAACTTGGTGGCAGCCATTTTGGCTCTTGACACATGGGATGGAGGTCAGCAGGTATGAGTTGAGAACTTTAAGGTCCTGATTTAAGGTGCAGAAGAAGTATTTCAAGTCGAGATCCGTCCTTTGTATGCACCAGAATTTTGTACCGGTCTTCAATCTTAGGCAAGGATGACTTGAGTAGCCTAACCTACTCATTTTGCAACTCTTGCGAATCGTGACTGGAATGGCCTACTACAAAAAAAAATGTCAGGAATTTCTCAAGGAAAGTTTCGTTTTTCTCGTCTAATCAAATCTGGGTTAAACACAAATATCCAATTCTCAACGAAAACGATTTAAAATCCATCCACAGCAACATTGCGTTTCTTCAAGCTCTGCACCAGTCACGAAGAGACGGAATGTGAACCAACCTCGAATCTTTACACACGTCCAATTTCGTAAGGCTATTCCATAATCGCATTCTTGTTGTTAAAGCAAGGGCAAGTAATATCCTCCTTCTCAAACCCCCCCCCTTTCCCTTTCATCACGTGTTTTTTTTTTCGTTTTCCAGTAAAGGATGATCGTGATCTGCATGCTGGTCACACCCTGCCAACAGCGAACGTGTGAGCATGAAAATAATAACATGCATTTGTTAACAGCAGGTGATCGAGTCACAACTCCTCTGCATGGGAGTCGATGGGTTCGCGTAAAATGGTCGTCCATCTTTCTTCTTCTTCGCCCACCCACCTTTTTTATGCATTTCTGCGTGCAACGAAAAGCGAATATTGGTATGGTGGCCACACCAAAATATCTGGTTGAACAGCTGACCTACATGTAGCTAGCGAGTGGCCCACACCCTGCACTATAAATAAGCAAGGCCACAAAGGAAGTTTTCGATTTTTCTTTCCTTACTGAGGTGAAAGATTTGGATATCCCCATTTTATAACTTCATTTTGTGCTCGATACGTCGAACATTCATGTGGGGAAACTTGAAGGTCGGTGCTAATTCAGTCCAGAGTCGGACGGCCCAAGAAACGATGCCTGTACCACTTGGAGGAATGATACGGTCGCCACCCGTTTTAGAAAAAACGTATTTATACATTTGATTTGGTGGTGGCACCTCCAATCGCAGCTAGGGGGGATGGGGGGTCTGGGAAGCGCTGTAAGCTTCTCAAGCGTGGTCCGGTCTGAACGTCGGAAGCTTTTACAGCCTTTCGGTATTCTAGTCTCATTTCAGGCTTTGGGTTGCATTCTTACAATACCGTCTGTATCAAAGTACGCCCTTTTTTTGGTTTATTTTCATAGTTTTAGTGAACTTTCTTTTTTGGGGTAAAGTGGGGGAGATAGCTACAAAAAGGGGCCGTACACGCCACTGAAGGTGGGAAAGAGATGGGAGGGGATGCGTCGCCCGCAGGAAAGCTATTCGAAATAGCGCGCCCTTCAAAGGAAAAATCAAGCAATCAGAAACATTTGTATACAACTAGTGGCAAATGCTCAATTCCCATCGCTAATGACCGAAGGACATGGTAACGTAATTTTACCGCACGTGAATCGAACGAACTGTAGACGCGTCTTTCATACCCTATGAGAATTAGCATTGGAGCCGTGTAAAGCTAGTTGGTAGCACAAATCAACGTTATTTACGGCACTTTTTTCCCATAAAGGACACGTTCCCACACTTTGATGTTTATGTTTTCTTCGTTCCTGACCCAACACACCTGTTTCTTGCAAAGATTTTTACCGCATGGTAAATTTTCAGCTGTAGGCTGAAATCAGCTATAAGCTCGTTACAGTTAAAAGACACAGCGTGCTAGTGAGCCGCCTTTTTACATTTGACAACAATTAAGTCTCATCTACTTGGCGGCGACACGATGTCGCATCGTAACTCTTCCAAGCCTACACAGGGCCCTAGCGGTAGTTGCGGCTACTAATACTTATCGTATTGCTTTGCCTCCATATTACTTCGCACGCAAAGCATTAGCAGAGGTATTAGTAGCCGCAACTACCGCTAGGGCTCCACGTAGGCTTGGAAGAGGTAAGATGCAATATCTAGGGAACTTTCTAACATGGTATGTCCGTGGTATCTGTTTGGACTGTAAGGAGTTTGCCCATGTTTGCCCATGTAAGGAGTTTTAAATGTTTTATATAATATTAAAAAAAACGAAAGCCAGTTCAAAAAGACGGACCCAAATTCTATCTGTACCGTGATTAATTGTCGGGTTTTGACGGGGAATTTAACGTTTTCGGACGCGTTTAAGGGCGCATCTATGCATTGACCTCGCGTTTCATTCTCGTAGCTAGAAATTGAATATAATTCCAACGTGCGTGGCGGTTTGCAACGAAAACTGTCATAAATGTGAGTTCAGAAGCGAGTGGAAAAATTGTTTCATCAGAAGGAATTCTTTACCTTATTGTCACGGTTTAAACGATTGCAAGCATTTAACCAAAGACGTCTGAAACGGCTTATCTAGGAGCGCCATAGCGATTTAATTCCAGCTGCAAGATTGCAAAGCTAGATCGTTATGTAAATTTGTCCTGAAGGCACGTTTATGCAACAACTCGCCTTTACATTCTCGCCGCTATAGAAGCTAGAAATGAAATTACAACATGGTGGCTGTTTTAGCTCTACCGGCTCGCAACGAAAACGGTCAATAATGTGAGTACAGAAGCGACTGGAAAACTGTTTCGTCAGGAAGAATTCTTCATCTTACTGTCACGGATTATAGGACTGCATGCAATTTCCTCAAACGATGTATGGGATTCAGCTAATCCAGGTAGCGACACCTTGGTACCATGGCAACGACACCTTTTCCATCTTGATTAAATTCTAGCTACTGGAATGCGAAGGCGAGTTGCTGCATAAATGCGCCCTAAGGGCACGTTTACGCGACCACTCGCTTTTGCCTTCTCGCAGCTAGAAGCTAGAAATCGCCTCAAATTCCAACATGGCGAAGGTTTTATGTCTGCCGCCTCGCAACGAAAACAGCAAATAACGTGAGTTCAAAAGCGTTTGGGAAAATTGTTTCGTCATGAGGAATTCTTTATATTATTGGCACGGTTTATAAGACTGCAAGTATTTACTCAAACGATGTCGGATTTAGCTAATCCATTTAGCGTTGTTACCATGGCAATGTCACCTTTGCCATCGCGATTGAGTTCTAGCTGCGAGAATGCAAAGGCGAGTCGCTGCATAAACGCGCCCTAACAAACCCTTCTCGCTCGCTGAAAGCTATTTACTGGCCTACCTTGTATCAAAAATTTAGTTGCTTTGCAGTTTGCGAAGGTTGAAAATAAAAGGTGTCACTGACAGACACGGAATCCCACAAGACCTACCTTGGTTTAATAAATTGAACTGCCAGTAATGCAGCAAGACAAGGGGGGGGGGGATAACAAGGTACAATAAATTATTTTAAACACTGCTTCAAGTCCCTGTCAGGACTGCCTGCCAGGGTAGCGTGAGAGGCTACATGCTCCTTCAGCGACTATGGGAACTATTTTGGCCAATTCTGGACAATCTTTCGACTCCTACGATGATCAGAGGTCTTCCGGATCGAATCCAGCTGTGTTGGCATCTGCCTTTGCCAGATATTTCTTCTTCTCTAAAAAGTCTGGTACTTTTCAAAATTGAGCCAGTTCAGCTATACAAGCATTAAATTGCTTCGGCTGACTTAAAGGCTCAAAAGAAATTTAGTCGTAATTTCTCGCCATTCCCTAAATTTGCATGTTCTTATACAAAACAACAATTTCTAGTTATCAAAGCAGTTATCTGGCAGAAAACCTTGCATATTGCAACGAGAAATTCAGTTTCAAAATAACGCCCATTTTGTGTTTGCCGATTGGAATTCGAACCATCAAATGCTGGCATTTAGAAATCACGCCTCCGTGGGGAGGTCATCCCCCATGATGCGAGTGTATACCCGGTTTTGAAGCTGTCAGTAATTCTGCAGTATCACTACCTACTGCAGTTTTTTAATTACTTTCTAGAAATTCATTCAGATGCTGCCTATGTAAAAGATGTGATCATTCATCATACTTATTGCATGAAACTCGACACAAGATGGGTCTAAGACACATAGATGATTTACAGAACATTTTTAAACTCAATATTTTCGTTAAAAATGAGGCATGTTTTCCTTACAAGTAGTGGTAACTTGTCGGTACAGAGTGCTACTTAATTGGCAACACGAAATCATCTGCAGACAGTCTCAATAGACATACGAAAATATCTCTTTTTTTTTTTTTGGCGAAAAATACGAAGAATCCTTTTCTTGTCATAAATCGACGTCGTTGTACCGCGTGCCTCAAACTTCGAGCCTCGAGCCACGTGAAAAGCATCTGCACGTTCATTCTTGCCATGGTTACTAAGTTTAGAGAGCTCGAAGGGCAAGTGTTCTCTAAAGTCGAGACCGCTACAGAATTTATTCCTAACTAAGTAAAGCTAGATAACAGGAAAATTTACGTGGGATATCAGTGCATAAATGCGCCCTAATAATGTTCACACCAGAAGGAGCAAGGGAAATTTTAAAGTTCCACGCATAACTCTATAATTTTGCGAGGGATCCCTGAGCACTCTAAGCAAAGCGATCTACAGCAGCCCAATGGTTAGAATCCCGGGGTCCACACCAAGTGGCTAAGGTGAAAAAAATTGTGACACTGAACAAACGGGCCCATGACAATCCGGTCCAGGACAATTCACTCCCAAAATTACAGATAGTGTGACAATTCTGTCCCATAAAAAAAAAAAATATCCCTACGAAATTTCGGACCCACAAAAAGAAAAAAAAAAGAAACTCGTCCGATTGGTTAAGCGGGTTTATGTAAATAAATGCAAATTAGTTGAGCTCCTTGTAGTACTATAAAACGACGCAACAATGGCAGTTAGGGTCGAACCACCAAATCCATAGAAGTGGAATTGAGCCCGGGAATTAATTCTAAGTCTGGAATTGACTTGCGTCCTTGCATCACTGGCTGGAGCAAAAGTTTTGGATCTTTGGTTGGCCACAGTCATCCAACGGTGTGGAAAGCCATCAAACCCATTTAGATTTTAATTTTTTTTATAGTCAATTAGTCATTGTTGCAATAATTGATCCTCAGATTTTAACTGGCATTTTTTTTTAACTTGGAAAACTGTTTGACTTGGTTTAAGTTTGCTAAGGAAGTACACGATTAGTTCGAGGCAAAGTTCAATCCTAATTTACTTTTTACTGCATAGCTAGGGGACTTTACACATAGCATTACATATTAGGCATTACAGAGAATTTATCCTTCTGACTGACCCTCGTAGGCTCCAGGAATCTAACCTTTCATTTCGGTCCCCAACACCAACTGGCAATCCATCGTTCGTCCACCACTATTTATACTGGTTGAGAACAACAGATCTTGCCTAGACCTGGCTAGCAGACGTGATCCGGTTCCAACTGGACTAACAATAGGACTTGCTCGTGACCCGGCCGTTGGCGTTGGGCCAACTTCCGTGTGTACACGGTAGTTAGCGGCGCAAAACATCTATATTATCGGCAAGGTGCACCACGAAGTGCTGGCTCTGTGAGTTGTGCATTGCTGTACATGTAAGCCGTTACATTGGTACCGAATTGTCGCATGAGGGCTTTTGTTTTTTGGGACCGAGTTGTCATGGTACCGAATTGTGGCGAACCCGAACAAACACCTTTTATTTGAGAAAAAAAAATTGCTTCGTATTTCATACATAACACGAACAAATTGCAAACTTTATAGTTTATATTTAACTTAACTTAAATTTATGTTTAAACTTTATAGTTTTTATAGTTTATAGTTTATTGCATGCTATGAGCAGCGTGATGCGAGTGTGTCATTGTTTGTCACATTAAAGCCGCAGGTTCACCATTTCGATAGCGTTGCCCTTATTCTAAACGCAGCATCCATGTTCCAGATTATTCGTCATTCAATAGGCTGATGTGGGTCATTATGATCTCGTTTTAGTTGTGAAAATTAGCGGCGCTGCTGTGAAGTGTTGTTCCTTCTTTTTAATTTACCGCAGTTTTCTTTATATTGCTCGAAGATTCTACGTTGCTGCATCTAAGAGTGGAAAAGGTGAAAAGGTTAACTTTGTTTTGTCGATTTCGTAAAGCAACCTAATCGTTCTTTAACCCTAAAAGGTTTAAGGCCGAATCTCAACCCTTAATCCTTTTTTTTTATGTTGGTTATGGGAGGGATTCGCACCGGCGTCCACCGATAACCAACATTAAAAAAAAATCACTGGGCTGAGATTCGGCTATAAAACTTTAGGGCCGATTGCATGCTCTTTCTAGGGTTAAAGAATTATGGGTTTGCTTTACGAATTCGAGAAAATAAAGTTTATTTGAGAGCCAGCGACTACCCTCAACACCTCCCTCATAGCATACTTACTTAAATTTACAACTTTGTTGTGTTTACCCACCATGAGGCAATTTATTTTTATAAAGTGTTTGCTCAGTATGACAAACGTTGTCACCGTAACCAAACACCCTCCAGCTGAGGAAGCTGTTGTCCAAATTTCCGAAGACCACTTCCAAAAAAAAAATGGGAAAAAAAAATAAAAGACGAAACAGACAAACAACTTCAGCTTGGTTTTGCCAGCAGCCAGTCTAATGACACTCCACCTGGTGACAAAAGCCGACCTTGATGACGTAGCTAGGGGGCAGGAAACCGCCCTCACCATCGGCCTCAATGTCACGGACCAGCGGCCAAATGACTCCCTCTCTAATTTGCTACCCGTGTTTTCACGTTCGCTGCCAATTACTTCTTTTCTAAGAATTCGCCGGTTTTTCTTTTTTTCTCTTTACTCTTTTCTCTTTCTTTACTCGTGATAGCGAAGAGGTGAGTTGAAAGTCAAATGAGAAAAGTACTACTACTTATTGTTGCTAAGAATAGAATTCGCCTTATTCGTGATGTTTTTTTTTCTCCTATGTGTGTGAATATGTGTGAAAAAGAAATGTAAAGACCTTGAGCGAACAATGAAGAAGATTCTTTTATCAAAGATTGAAAGAGTCGCTGCCCATTAGTGTCCACTTAAAGAATAATGGTCACTGCTTTTGTGTCTCAGTCTGTAGTTCCTTGAACAATATGCGTACTAGACGACCCACCACAGTAATACACGAAAGTGTGCCGGAGCAACGATGAGATAAACAGTGAATTGTGCTAAACTAAACTCAATAACTAAATATGAGACAGTACATTAATAAGCAAAGTAATCCTTAAATCCTGATGGCACAACTACAGAATTATTGATTGTGGGTGATTAGTAAACTGAGCGAATTTTTTCAAGAGTGGTAAACTGTCGAAGGTCGGCCACTAAACTGCACCACTAGTTAAACCCACGACAACCAGAGCTGTTAACACAACGATACCAACTATAATACTAGCCACGTTTCTACCACTGGATTTCAGTAGATCCACAATAAGCAATAGTTATTGGTGAGAAACGAACGGTGATCGATTTTTAACCCACGGCTGCGATGATTGGCCCTGCGAGAGTATGCAAATTGTCGAGTGCGGAGCTCAAGTTTGTGGAGAGAGAGGGGTGGGTGGTAATCAGACAGGCACGTCGTTTAGCTGGTAAGCTCGCTCGTGTTTTTGAAGCTGTTCGGAAGGAATAAACTCCGACGCAGCAGGGATAGAAGGACATTGTGCGGTGGACATTCTGGCAAGTTACATAATTATTTTTGTGCGTTTGTAGTTTGAGAATTGTTTCAAATCATACGGTAATAGCCTAATAGGTGTATCGGTATGAATGAAGGTCATTCCATTTTAGTTTGTGGAGGGGAGGAGGTGAGAAGGGGGGGGGGAGTTAAACGGACTGAATAAACTTAGATATTGGCCCGCCATGTGAGAGTTAGCAGGGATAGGATTTCATTAAGGACATACCGGCAAGTTAAGTAATTCCTTTTGTACGTTTTTATTGCGTTACGTTTTTGGATGCTGTATTTGGTTGGTGTGCGCATTCCCGTCACGTGATCCGGAAGTGTCAAAAGTGTGGGTTATCGGCAAAAGTGTTGGGGAACTTGGTTACCCACACGTTTTGCGATGACGTATATTTCCGGTCATGGTTAACGGGATTCAACCTACGGAAACGTAGCAGGCGTTGAGTTAACGTGACTTCACAGCCGTGATATAAATATTTTAAATAAGGTTTGAAGTAAAAGTGAGCTTGATTCGGGCATGCATTCAAGCTTGATAAGATAATCATTCACACTTTTTCAAAAGAGACGTCCAGTGATAATGTAGATGAAGAATGGTAATTTTTCCGTTTCCCCGAAATAAAAGGCTTCGCATTTCTCAAATTCGATAGCTGTTGTAATGAAAATGTAAATATGTGTCACGAATTTTTTCGGGACCTTCGAGTATTCTCTTTTGGTTTTTCAATCGGGCATGCTTCCGACGCTGGAATTAGTCCAAGTCGGGATTTTTTTCATATACTTTAAGATGAGGCTAGACGAACAGAATATCGGCAAGGTACGCTGCAACAGAAACAACGCGATTATGAAAGAAAATGAAGTTGTCAGCGGCATTGCAGTTGTATGCTTTGGTGTCCCACAAGAAACTGTACTTGGACCAATCCTTTTTATTCCGACATAAATGATGTTTGTGTACTTTAAACACAAAGTAACATTGCTGCGTTTGCAGATGACACAGTATTACTTTGAGACCCCGAGGAAACGGAAGCAGTGCGTACATAAGTTATGAAGGACTTTGGTATTACTGACGACTGGTTCAAGGATAACCTACTGACAGTGAATGCACCGAAATGTAACTTTGCGAGTTTCTCTTTGTAAAATCATGCTACTGACAGTAGTAACTCTGGTGAGGCACATAAATTGCTTCAACACAAATAAAGTGTTCCTGTTCTGCCTACACGTTTTATTTTGCAATGGTCCAATTGGTTTTGTAATACTCAGTCACTTCCTGGGGAGGGATTTACAGAAACACTTTCTCACCTTTCGTAGTTTTGCAAAAGAGACTTGTTAAATTAGAGCTTTTAATAAGAGGCAGGATCATTCCTTTCCAATTTTTAGATTGCTGCGTATTCTTACCTGTAAGATCATTGTATGGTTATAGAACTGTGATTGATTATACACGTTGCAGGTGGAACGTATGTTTACGTTACGAGGAATGAAGTAGTTATGCTTGTGACCCAATCGAACGTTCAGTGAAAAATTTGCACAAATTTATAGTTATATTTTGGCGTCGAAATTCTATACCTTCTACCTCAGATTGTAAAGAACGCAAGCGATTTTAAAACAGGAGGTAAAATATGACTAACTACTGACCTTGGATGATACGGAATCCCTTTTTCTAAATCTATATAACTAAGATGTTTGTGTGTGTGTTTGTCGCCAGATTACCGAGATTCCCACTCCTAATTATATAGAGCAGTGACACGACTTAGTATTATTGTGTATAACTCTATGGTGGAGCCAGTAACTGGGTTAGCTGCAAGGAGCACTGAGGGCGAAAAGAAGGTCGTCTTATTGAATCCAATGCTATTAGACTGAATTTCTTAAGCCTATAACGCGTGATTTTTGTTGCTGGAGAAAACAACGTTCTTTTAAGCCTAGAAATCCGCTCTGAAAGCACTGTCTTGACTAGAAGTGCCGTTGTTTTCCATTACATTTTAATCTAGTGTACCTTGTAGCTATTACCTCCAAATGTTGTCTCGTAGCCAAAATGACGTCACATGACGCTGCTCTATAGAGCAGTGACACGACGTAGTATTATTGTATATAACTCTATGCTGGAGCCTTAAATGGGTTAGCTGCAAGGGGCACTGCAGAGAGAAACAGAAGAGCGTCATACTGAAGCCGATGCTGTGAAGAGTGATTTCTTAGACCTAAAACGCGCGATTTTTGTTTTTGGAGAAAACAACGTTATTTTAAGCCGAAGAAATCCGCTCTTCCGTTGTTTTTCCCTCAATTTTTATGTAGTGCACCTTGTAGTTATGCCCTCCAAAACCCATACTGGTGCCAATATGGCGGCAAATGTTACTGCTCTATTGACGTCGCAGTGAGAATCTCGATAATTCTTTCGTTTGTTTGTCTGTCGAACGGAATTGTATGTGTATGTGTCAAGCAGTGGGAATATCGATAATCTTAATTGTGTTGAAATCCGTAGCGGGAATCTCGATAATCTTTATTCTTTTGCTTGTTTGTGTGTCTTTCATTAGAATTGTCTGTATAAGTAATGATTCGAACTGTCTTTCCAGCAGAGATGCACAGTACTGATGACGTCATGTTTTTTCCCATTCACTATATTTTCATGCAAACGGGGTCCAGGCCTCTATATCTCTTAACCCTGGCTCTAACTAAATCTAATGAAACGTTGGGCGACTGCTAACGGGGAATCATAGCATTTTCATGCTAATGGGAAATCACAACAATGCACTATAAGAAACTGGCCATACAAGGAGGGCTGTCTTAGTAATAATGTAATTATATACGTTACGTTTCATATTATTAACGTAGTTTGCTGATTTCGTTAATTTGGTTCCATGCTCTGTTACGAACCCATTGTAGGCTAGTTATTACGTTACTGTTCTTGCGATGTTTTGTCCAAACGATGTTTTATCCAACATTTGTAACGGATTTTATTAACTCACACGCGAGCTCGTTCTTTTGCGAGTTACTGTTCCATTTTTACTTTGCAATAAATTATCTTATTTATTACTATGTTTTTAATCGGTCGAATTTAATCGGTCGGGAAAAAAATGATAGGAAATCGTGTAAGTGCTAGAAGAAGATCTGCGACTATATAACAACATTTTGTACAAGTCAAGCGGTACAATAATTACTATTGTTTAGCAATTTGTTGGAATTCTGATTTTATTGTTTTTTTTTAGATTACCAATTTTTGTGTATTGCGAACTATTAAAAAATAAATAAAACGGGTTTTTGCGAACTAAGTTAGAAATAGCGTTAAATGCGGAGACACCGTTTAAAGGGACATAAATCCTTCCGGTATGTCGTGCGACCAGTTGAGAATAGCGTTTGCAACATTTACGCAGGTTAGAGTTAATGTCGCAAAATTATCTCGCACGAAAGAAAAAAAACAAGAAAATGACTGCGTTGGCAACATTTACACAGGTTAGAGTTAATGTCGCAAAATTATCTCGCACGAAAGAAAAAAACAAGAAAATGACTGCGTTGGCAACATTTACACCGGTTAGAGTTAATGTCGCAAACTTATCTCGCACGAAAGAAAAAAACAAGAAAATGACTGCGTTGGCAACATTTACACAGGTTAGAGTTAATGTCGCAAAATTATCTCGCACGAAAAAAAAACAAGAAAATGACTGCGTTGGTAACATTTACACAGGTTAGACTTAATGTCGCAAAATTATCACGTACGAAAGAAAAAACAAGAACAACAACACTGGCATGTAGCGTTGGCAACATTTCCTTACATTTGAACTAACGTCGCAAAACTGAGCCATACAGGAAAGCCAACATGGATGCATGTACCTTTAATAAAATCTTCACAATACTCTGATACGGTGGCACTTCCACCAGTATGCTGACGTGAGTTTTGAGGACAGGTTTTATTTGTTTTATCTTTTGAAAAAGGATCTAAACTAAATTCTGCTCCGCAATATAATACAAACGAGCCCACTTTTTACACATTTTAACACATTTTTTAAAACAAGTTCCTACTGCTCACGATGTCTTACACGAGGAACACTGCCTACAGACTGGGGAGGATTTAGAAATTTATAGTGGGGGAGGGGGGGGGGAAAGAAGAGGAGGAGGGCTGTAAAACGACTTTGGAAGACCATTTTTTTGGCTCTTTGTAGTTCGCCCCACTCACTGTGGCCCCCCCCCACAATTTTCGATCCTGTAGGCCATTACGTACTGATGTGCCGAAGATTTTTTTTTGTTGAGGGGGGGGGGGGAGCTAAGTGTTGTATTCAGATAAGATCTTCGTGTCTCCGAATTACGAGAGGTTATCTTAAGACCTTCCCCTTGTGCATGTCGTACGTAATAAGTAACTCATGACACATAACACTACCTCTAAAAGGGTTTTCCCATCCGTCTCCTCCCTCCCAGCCCCACCCACCCCTCCCCCGTACGCAGATCCGCCACTACTAGAACCTACATTATTTCAGTCACTCCACGTATTCATCAGGACTAATTTACATTAAAGACTCAGTTTATAAAAACACACAGTATAGATAAGCTTTTCCTAGATTATTAGATAGGGAGTTAATTGTTATTGTTTATGAATAAATTAAGACACATTCTCTCCTCCCAGCGAGCGAACGTCTTTTAAAATCAGGGCACGCGATCTTCTCGAGTTGATTTAAATGATAATTACGTTGACGTGATCGTTTTCTATTTACTTAAATCGTTGAGCACTGTATAATTTTATGAAAGGGATTTTGACTGTTCAAGGATAGAAAAGGAACATCGCCTTCCAGATTTACCCGGAGGGGGGAATCGGGGGGGGGGGGGGTGGACGCTTGAATATGGGAAGCAGTAACGAGGACACCGCTCTCATTCCAACAAAAATGGAATAATTTCACAATAAAACACGGCTCATCAGCCTTTAGGGGGAAGAGAGAACCTTAATTCTTGAAAGTGAAGAATGTGTTACAGCATTTCAAGGACTGTTTTTTTTAATATTTTTATTGTGATGTGTGCTTCACAGCAATTAGTCTACTCTTTGAGAAGCTGGGACTTCAGACCGTTAAGCATAATGCAGTTTAATTGTGTTAGGATTTCACATGACTAGAGTATTGTAATTATTTTGTCGCTGCGGAAATTCCAGATAAGATGAACACTTGATGTTTTCAGTAATTCTTGAACTTTCGTGCTGCAATTATTGTTGTGCTGAAAAACAGCCCGTGCCGGGGAAGATCCAGACTTTTCTTAAGTGTAAGGGGTGGGCGGGGGGTAGATTGTGTACGGTACCAAAAATCCCAAGTTCAAATCTCATAACTCTTTTAATTCTGTGATGTTGAAAATGATGAACTTTACTCTCTTCCGCTTATCTTACGATGAAAATCTCTGCACTTGTTCCCGAGACTTGATTTAAGCAATTCGAATCATGAATTAAAGTGTTTTTTTTTTAAAGTATAGTTTGTTCCACATTATGTTTTCAGAAATCTGACTGGTCGACGACTTGTTTCCTTGCACTATGAGTGCAGAAACATGTGGATATCACACTTGCAGACTGTTCACAGTTACTGTTAGAGTTTACGAATGGGATGTTTACGGATTTTTTCTGCACTCGTAGTGGAAGAAAACGTGGCGTCATACAGTCAGTTTTCTGAAAACATAATGTGGAACGAAGTATAGAAGGGGTGTTATTTAACATTAACATTTTCACCGTCAGTGTTGGATCCGCTCCGGACTCTGCTTGATTATTATTTTAAAACTCTTAAGTGTATAAAATGCAGATGTAAGCGTTAAAAAATGTAATGCTCTAAAGGAACAGATACAAGAAAAAGACATGTAAGTCATCAGCGTGGCACGAATACGTGTAAAAGAATCTCCAGCGTCCCAAAGAGCAAGGAGGCGCTTCTTTTACAGTAGTGCAACGCTGATGGCTTACGTGTCTTTTACTTGTATTTGTTCCTTTAGAGCATTAAACTTTTTTTTTTTACCTATCATAGTAGTAAAAACGTAAAGCACAACAGCACTTAAATATATGCAATTTTCTCAATTGTATATTTGCTTATTTCAATTAAAAATCATCACTATTTATCCGTACACATTTGAACACTTGACGTTTTTGTTTCTATATGTAAATACAAACCGACCATAAGTTATTAAGTTATTAAGTTATTAATGATTAAGAAGATTTCTAGGAGCTTTAAGTCATCTGAAGTAAAGTAACGCTAGCATAAATGAACTAGCTCTATTTTGAACATGGCCAGACATTTTTGAAGGAGTAAAATGTTTAAATTTTGATCGTCGCGTCGTGTTTTTTTAATAACTCAAAAACTATTCGTCCGGAGTTACATAGGGTTTGGCTTAGTTAGATCCACCCTAAACCAAAATTGGTATAAGAGAACCCGCCAAGTTTCCAAAAAGGGTCGACCTTTGAAAGTAGTGCTATCATTCAACGAGGGAAAAACCGCCAAGGTTCACCCTATTAGCCAAGTTTGGTACCGCACCGATTAAAAGTTCGAAAATTAAATGAAAACTAGAAGATTGCAACTTGCGGTAGCAATCTTTAAGTTTTCATTTAACCTCCAAAGTATTATTCGGTGCGGTTAACTTGGCTAATAGGATTAACCTTGGCAGCCTTTCCCTCGTTGAATGATATCACTACTTTCAAAGGCCGCCCATTTTTGGAAACTTGGCAGCTTCTCTTATACCAGTTTTGGTTTTGGGTGGATATCACAACTTTCATAGGACTGTGAATCTACAAAAGGTAATACGGTCTTATCGTCACCACTACCTTTTTTTCTGGGAGAATTTTATGTCTATAAATTTTCTCATTCATAATTTTAACATTTGTGATTCCCCAATTAGCCGTTACATCAGCCAAGTTGACACAGTTTGGTTTATTGTACATCTATGCTTCACATGCTTAAGTTTGTTCAATCCATTTTTGAGACACTGGCTAACATACGCTGATTTTCGTTCGCTTCTCTCACTCAATCAGCGCATCGCCCCCCTCAGTTACTCCTCCCTAGCTTAATGTGAATTACGCAATGAAGCTGGAATTGCTCACCTACTTGCCGATAATCTACTTGGCGGCGCCACACTGGCATACCAGCAAATTTGCAAACCAGCAAGTTTGGCAAATTACTTAATCACACTTCTTTAAAAAAATTACTTTTTTTTCCTACTTGATTGGATAATTAACATGAGAGCCTTGTCTTTAGCTAGCCAGCAACACAAATCAACGTCATTGAGGGTACTTTTTCTCCATAAAAGGGACGTTCCCACACTTTAATGTTGACGTTTTCTTCGTTACTGGACCCAAGACACCCGATTCCAACGATTTTCAAAGATTTTTCTACCGCATGGGGAATTTGCACCAGTAGGCTGAAATCAGGTATAAGGTCGTTACAGTTAAAAGACACAGTCTGCTAGTAGCCGCCATTCCACTTGGCGGCAACACACTAGCGTGTGTCTAGATTTGCCGTGAAAACACGCATCTAACATCCAAACTTTACTTCGATTGGACTTCCGGTTCGTGATTGGACCTATGCTAGCGTCTTGTACGGGAAGGGCAAAGCCGGAGACTGGTACAAGGGAAACTACGATCATTGCAGGGAACCGAGATTATGTGCAAAATAGGACAGAATGGATTCCAATCTTTAAAATAAGTGTCAAGTGTGTGTTTTATGGGCGTCGCTGTAGTTTGTTTCGTGTTTTGGCTTTTCGAATGCTCTACCAAAAGATAGTAAAGAAATATTCGTGATGAGAAAGTTCAACAAACACGTGTTCTGGTTGTTTGAAATAGATTGTGTTGCAGAAGAAAATTTATTCAAAATTTTACACGAATGTTTGTGGGTTTATTGGCAGTGACTGTTCTGTTATGTTTCACTAATTCCCTTTTGATTGTGTCATTTTTCGCTCAATATTTTGTTTTCCATGAGTTGCTTTTTTTTCATTTTGTTTGAATTTGCTCAAATACCGTGTCATTCCTCGCCCCCCCCCCCCACCCTCCTTATTGCGTTGCGATGTGATCTATAAATTAGATTACTTCTATAAGTTATTAGTATTACTTTAGTTTTATATAGCCTAAACGTTACTGTTATTTTTTAAAATTTGGAAACAACACAAGCCTGGACACAAGCCTATTATTATTTTTTACTATTTGGAACATTGCTAGACGTGGCTATTATTATTTTATTTATTTGGAAACAACAAAAGTCTAGACGCTTCTATTATTATTTTTTATTTGGAAACAACACAAGTCTTTACGTTACCATTATTTTTTAAATTTGGAAACTACACAAGTCTAGACGTTAATACTATTTTTTTTTTATTTGGAAACAGTAGAAGTCTAGACGTTGCTATTATTATTTTTTATTTTTATTATTTGGAAACAACACAAGTCTGGACGTTACTATTATTATTATTTTTTATTTGGAAACAACAGACCACACGCAATTTTTGGCTGTTGTGGACCCACTTTTCAATTTCCAAATATTTTGCACTGTAAATAAATGCACCTGAATAAAATTTCACTTCACTTTGTTTTGTACGCGAATTTTTGCATTTCAGGCTGTTGCGTGAAGAGGAAGGTGAAAGGGGGGGGGGGGGAATGAGGTTTAATGGCGCGTCGACAGCATGGTCATTAGTGCCAACCTCAGTCACAGTGCATTGGTCCGGGTTGCCACTGCGCCACACATTACAGAGATCTTAAACAAACTCAAAATCTAGATCTCATCATAGAACTGTACCTCCAGCAAAAATAAAAAATAAAAATAAACCGGACAGGAGGACAGACTTATCGCCTAATTGACGGGGTATCTATCGCGGAAGATGGAAACGGCGAAGAACATCACGAAGATGACGACAATCAACAAACAGGTGTCAGACGGACCGTAAGTGGCCGTCGACACCAATGACAATCAGGAGGGATACCCCCCCCCCACTCAAAAGGAAACGTTGAGTAAATTTGGTGTGACCAATGCATAAACTGGCCAACACCACCTCTTCATGGCGAATGCGGCGACAAGCAGAGTGCCATTCCTGGGCAGTGCCTTTAATAGCACGCAATTTATTGCCGTCACGTCTGTCCCATAAGGCTTGCCCAAAAGCGAGGAATCTCAGACATAAGAGTTGGAAAGGCGTCTGAGGAACAAGGCCGAGATCCCTTTCGAGAGGACCAGAAAGTGCCATTGCACTGCAGAATCAGCGTGTTCATTCCCAGCTATCTCGACATGGCCCGTGATCCAGCGGAAAATCTTGGTAAAAGGTAATGCGATGTTTGTTTGTGGTGGCTTTTGGTAATGTCTGACGGAGACGGAGAGACCATAACGACATTCAAGAAGTAGAAAAGGGTCAGTTTCGAAAACCAAACCGTGGAGCGTCCTCTTCACCAAGAGGCTGCGTGGAATGGGAGCCCTTACCAACAAACAGCGTCTTGAAGCCCTCGGCCTTGAAACGCTGGAGGAGCGACGTGTCAAAACTGTCCTTAAATGTTGCTATAAACACTCAATCACTCTGGTCCTGATCCCCCTTTTCTTCTTCTTAAAGAAGGCAGGCCTCTTCGTGGACATCCCTTCCAACTGAATTGGGACACACCGAAGAAAAACTGTTTACACCATTTCTTTCTGGCGAGGGTTGGTCGTATTTGGAACCAGCTTCCACCTGAAGTTGTCATGTCACCTTCCTTAAACTGCTTTAACAGACAGCTTTGCACCCTTCAGCTGAGAAATTTAGTCGACTTCAATTTTTAGTCTTGTGTCTCAATTTTATATTAAGCTCGCAAGAGACCCCCTGTCCCTAACCAGGCAGCAGAAAATTTCGTGCGAAGCGATGCGCTACTACTTGCCTACAAGACCAATATTGCTGCAATCATGTAGTTGATGTTGCGTTTATCGATCGATTTTGAAGTCTTTCTTACACCATCCCGCATCGTGATGCAGCCTCTAGCAGCCAGTCGGCCTTAAGCGTGCAAAGTTAAATTTGCTTGCGACACTGTACATTTAGTCGCCTCTACTCACTTCCAGTCGCCACATTTCAGAAAGGATTTACAACAAAGGAATTACTAACGGTAGGTTAATACCTAATTTAAAGCTCACTTCAAGAGGACAGAGAAATATTGACGTGTATTTCGTAGGATGGCACCTAGCTAAAGGTAGATTAGGTATTCGTTATTTGGATTTATAACAATAAAGAAAAAATTAGGAGTTACTTCCCGGAGGTAGGCGATTACGGCTACCGGGAACTTCTTAGGTCTTACTTGTCTTGAGGAAAGGAGACTTCGTGGTGGCTTATTGGAAACTATCAAATTTGTAAAGAACGTTGACTGTAGATGCTGGGAAGACAGGTATAAACGAGTAATTTTCATTACGGCAAGGGTCTCATGAACAGGAATTGCAGCTCCCATGCACACAGAAATTGCTGCGACAAAAATTCTTCAGTGTTCGTACAATAAACACATGGAACTCGCTTCCCAGCCATCTTTTACGCGGCACCAAAACAACTAAATAGAAAGCCGCGGGTACGATATGGGCAAACACCCATGTTTGATTGCTACCTTGCTCTTTCTTTCCAGCCTTACAAGCATTTTTCTTTGGCAGAGTATTTTCCAACATTAGTTTTAATGTTAAACTAGCTAAAACCCGGTGTTTGATGCACCGTTTGCAATATTCGGACGGTTTGCTCTCTCGTGTGATTGTTGTGGAAGGCGTGCATCCCGTCTCTTAGTTTTTGCGCACAATGGCTAACAAACACTGATTTTCGTTTGCTTCGCTCACTCAATCAGCGCCTCCCATGACCTGGACTCAATGCACTTTGCATGTACATGTATCTACCGAAAATGAAGAAATACGCCTTTGACAACAAAGTCCAAACCTTTAGCCTGCCGGCTTTGGCAGTTTTTTTCTGGGAGTGGCAGAAAGTAAATAGTGCTTTCACTATAGTTAACTGAGTTGTATTAATCGTTTTATTCTACTCCTGGACAGCGACAGAACCTTTAGCAAGGGGTTAATGCCTTATTCAGCATAATGTGGCTTAGCCCGGCATCATCCAGCACGGTCTTGAACCGTCCCCAGACTCCATGGGTTTATGCCTCATTCAGCATGATGTGGCTTAGCCCGGCGTCATCAGCACGGCCTTGACCCGTCCCCAGACTCCATGGGTTAATGCCTCATTCAGCATGATGTGGCTTAGCCCGGCGTCATCAGCACGGCTTTGACCCGTACCCAGATTCCATGGGTTAATGCCTCATTCAGCATGATATGGCTTAGCCCGGCGTCATCCAGCACGGCCTTGACCCGTCCCCAGACTCCATGGGTCAATGCCTCATTCAGCATG